>VDFB02328345.1:0-241743 GCA_007258455.2 Sequoia sempervirens
TAAAACAAAAAATATTGTGAAATGGAAAAATAAATAAATAAAAGAATAGAAAAGATAAAAGGATGAATGAGAATTAAGTGTTGACTGAAAAGCTAGAATTAAATTAGATAATTTCTTTTATATTGGATTTTTAGAGCTTTTGAAAAGAGAGTAATATCTTTAATTTAATTGGAATTTTGTGAGACTTTTCATTGACGGGAAGACTTGGACAAAAGTTGCAAAATAATAATGTTTTCTGAATTATTGATCTTTTGAAGTTGTTGGGAAGTGTTTGGGGGAAATTGGTTTCATTTACTTTCATCATTCTGGGAAGATTTTTTTGAATTAAAGATTAAATTAGAAGTTGAGCAAGGAAAGCTGGAGATGAACTTCTGAAGGAAGGAACGAAAGTAATTCGAAGAGCTATCTAGATCAAGTGAAGCTTCATCAAAAATTCCAACAGCGAAGGACTCCAGGTTCCAAATTCTTGTCCTTAAATTTTTTGTTTCAAAGAAAAAAAAATAAAAATAGTTAAATATGATATCTGTGAGAAAAGAAAACTTTTGAGATTTATGAGTATTGAAAAGAAAAAAAATTAATGGAAGAGATTAAACTAGTTTTCTGAAAGTTTATGGTTTGTTTTCAATTTATCAAAACAAAAATTACATCTTCTAGGAATGTCCAATTTATCTATGTTTGATATGAAAAGAAAATTGTTTTTCCTTTTAAAATTAAATGAGTTTTGAAATTCATACCCTCTTATTTATATACATTTATATTCATTTTCAACCAGTTTCTCTTACTGGATCAATCTGATTAAGTATATATACATATATATATATATATATATATTACCTTATGTATATGTATATCTATATATTGTATATATATTTGTATGAAAGAGATATTCAGATGTTTATTTTTTATATTTTATATTGATATTGGAAACTATGATTTTCATTTTTTTTCTAATGGCCGAATCATACTGCGTCAGTATTATGTGATGGAAATTCTTTTTAAAACAAAAATTTATATGAAATATAATTTTATATTGGGTAGGAGGGAGGGACGACAGTTTCGTACCCTCCCCCACACCCAAGGCGGGACGACAGATTGCACAACAGTCCACACAGACTGTTGTCCACAGTAGTCCGTATGGACTATTGTGCAGTCCCCATACGGGCTCTACCTTTTCGTTTGGTTATATTAAGTTTGGGTTTTAAAATTTATATATATATATATATATATATATCTATATATATATATTTATATATATATAGATTTATATATATATATATTTAGAATTTTATGGTATTTATATATATATATATATATATGTGTGTGTGTGTGTGTGTTGTGTATTTATAATGTGCTTGTATAATGTTTAAACTATGAAATTTAGTTTCATGGACAAATTAAAAGAAAGTTATTTATCATTCATGTTCAATCATTATTGAACTTTTTTATTGAGTTATATTATAAAAAAAAAAGGAGATTGTAAATACAATTAAACTGGATGTTTGTTTGGAATTGTGATAGGATTGTGCGAAAATCTGAAATGGTGTCTTGAGTCATGAGATCATGATTTTGCTTAATTTTACATTTTATTATTGTTTTGGATTTTATATAGATGTGGGAACCCTGTTGTAATTATGAACCCTATTTCGATGGTTGTGATCCTTAGTGCTCCAAAGGCATGTGTTTTGTTGAATGTTTGTCCCTGTTTTATGTACTCTTGAGATTGCAAGAAAATAATATTATTATGTTTTGGAAGGGTTGTACGAGATTGTTGAGATTTTGATTATGAGTTATCGTGAGATGGGTAATGCCTTGCATGTCCTTGTTTTGAGTTATATGCTTTATTCGTTATGGTACAACCCTTGCCTTGTTTTGGTTTATTTTAGGGGTCTTAGGGAGAGTGGCTCTTCGTGGGGGCTGGTGCCTCAAAAGGAGGAAGAGCTCAGGGTAACCCACATAAGAGTAATGTAACAAGTGAAAACCTAATAATAGAACTTAGGGGGATGGGTAGTAAAATAAATAAAATAATAATTTTGGATACCTCGTCTATGCATTAGGGCTATCACAGACTAATGATAGACTAAGAAGGTTGTGGTTGGCAAAGTCGTAACCTTGTCCTCATGAGAGGTTGATGGCTCCGAATGAGCTACCCTATGGTGCCAGCGCCTCAAGTAGGAAGAAGGGCCAGGATATCCATAGATGGGGGCCGGTGCCTCAGTTTGGAGGAAGGTCCAGGATAACCCATGTAGGCTATGCGATGACACTCTCCACTAGACACCCTTATGTTTTGTCTCTTGTTGGCCTCTGTAATTGTATTCTAATTGTTGTTTCAAATTCTTTAGAAAATGAATTATGGTTGTTCTTTGGTTACTTGGTTAATGGTTATTGCCTTGGTTAATTGTGATGAGTTTCATGGCTTTATCTTATTATGTTGTCTCTTGGATGTTGTGGTTATGTCATTGTAACCCTTGATGTTGTATTTGAGTTATTGTACTATGTTGTTCTTTTGGAGTCGGTTATGTCATTCATGGTCGTGATTACTCCTTTGTCACCTCTGAGCATGGGGGGTGGGTTATTTATAACCCACATGGTCGAGTGGAATGTGCTCCGCACCCATTGGGTTCCCCATCAATGTTCATTTTCTCAGCATTCTTTAGTTGGATCTTGTACCAGTCATTTACTTTGTACTTCATTCATTAATTGTACTATTTATGTATCCCACTTGTATGGGAGATTTATTGTAACTCATTATTGAGAACATGTAATGTAATGTGAAATGATGGTGTATTATGTAGGAACCTTTGTAAACATTATTGTATGAGATTCATTATGTTGTAACATGTGATGTAATAATAATACTTTACTTATGTTTCATGGATGTACTTCTATAAATGGTTATTGTGATATTTTGATGAATGGGAATTGATTATGTTATTTGGTTTCATCTTTTATTTTTTTGATATGAGTTTGTTATGCGATGTAACCTCGCGTGCCCTAGAGAACTAGGTGTGATAATGTAATGTGCAATGTGAATATGTTTTAATGTTTATTTGCATGTTTACTTTGTATTATTTTAAAAAAAAAATGTTTGTAATGTTTGTTCTCTGGGGTTTGCACGATGGGCATTTCAAGAGGAATATGATAATAGGTTAATTAAATAGGATTTTGATTTATTTAATTAAAAGAGATGGTGTTAGATTAAATCAAATAAGGTTTTAATTTATTTAATTTAATGGATAGACTTTAGAGATTTAATCAAATAAATTGAATATTTAATTAACAAAAGGGATTGAATTAATTAGATAAAATAATTTATTCAATTAAGAGAGGAATATTGATGAATTTAATCAGATAAGGAGATTTGATTAAATGGTTAGATCAAGGGATGATTCAGGAAGAAATGGTGTCAGTAAGTCAGGATCAGCTACACAATGTCAATTAGTATATTTTATGTGTCTACAAAACCAAATCTAAGAGAGGTTAATGTGGAGGTACCCCATATACACATGTAGATCTAGACAAAACATTCCTAGGTTCCATCAAATTCAATAAATACTTTATTATAGTTTGGTAGTTTTTTGTTCTGAGGGCTCTTAAGAGATTGAGCTAGAAAAGTGTAGCCCAAAAGGATAGGGTTACTTGGGGAATAAATGGACACTTCCTAGCATTCATGCATCCAACTAAATATGTTGGTACAATTTTTTTGGCTGCACAATGCACAAAAAATGAATACTTGTTTTCTTTCAAGTCAAGGTTTTGCTCCACTAGCATATGCTCAATTTTTATGTTTATTTACAAAACAATTAATATAGGGCTTAGTTCCTATATAGAAAATTAGAAGAAAATGATAAGCTATTTTGACTTGATAACTACTAAGTTGATAATTCAATAAAAATTTATATCCATTTATGAGCACATAAAAGTTTTAAAGTATGATATATCTAGCACATAAACTATGTTGACAAAGTGGCATGAACAAAAGGTAGAAATACAATGAGAACATAACTTAAAATATAGGATTTTATTTTAGCAATTGCATGATGTTTTCTAATTTATTTTTGGCTTCACACTCCTCAAAAATTTGATGTTTTTCTAAACTTTATTTGTTTTAAATGTTGAATTATAGATCAATATAATAGAATTTGTAAAAATATAAAAATAATGATTGTATATTATCAAATTCGAACAAAATACTTCATAGTTATCATTCCAAATATAAGAACATGAAAATATTAGCCCATAGAACAAAATTCAATATAAAAAAATACAATTTAGCTCTTTATGTTTACATAATAGAGAAATGTGGTGGAATTGTTAAATCATAATTGATATGTTTTCAACACCATGAAATTTTTTTTTCTATATCATATAAAGTGCACATTGCAAAAGAAACAAAAAATGTGGGTTTTATATCATAAGATCCTTATGTATTCTTACCAAATTTTTGACTCTAATTAATACACTCATGTTTAAATTATATTGACAATCCCAATAGGGAGAGATGGAAAGAGGGGGAGATCTAGAGAGAGAGGGAGCGAGGGAAGGAGAGAGAGAGAGGGAAGGATGGAGGGAGGAATGAGATAAAAGGATAGTGAGAGAGGAATGGAAAGATAGGTCAAGAGAATAGGAAGAGATAAGGAGGAATAGAAATGGAATGGTGAGGAAGGAGGGAGGAAACAGGAAGAAAAGATAGAGAGATAGGTCTAGACCTCAAGGGAGAAAGAGAGGTAGGGAGAAAATGGGAGAGGGAGATATAACTAGATTGATAGGGAGAGAGGTTTCAGATAGATAGAAGTAGAGAGGGAAGGGGGTATGGAGAGAGAGTTAGAGAGATAGGTCAATAACATGGGAGAGATTGTGTTAGATAGAAAGAGGTACAAATAAAGGAAGAGAGACAAAGAGACATGGATATATAGAGAGATGAATAGAGAGAGATAAATAGATAAAGACTATGAGACTGAGAAGGAGAGGGATAGAGGAAATGGAGTGGAGGAGGAAAGAGGGGGAAAGGGGGGAGGACCAATGGGGGAGTGGATAGATAGGGGAGATGGATGAAGGAGGGAAAATATTAGTGGATGGAGGTAATGGAATGGAAGAAATGGATAAATGGAAACACCATGGAAGACAAAGAGAAACTTTTAATTGATCTCAAACCCTAGTGAAAGTAGTTTGTCAGACGGCTATTTGTGACAAGACATGGTAAATATGCTTGAAATGCACTTGGGGAGAAAAACTAAAAATACTAAATGAGCTCAATTATGCAATGTGAAACTTTAATAAAAAATTTAAAGCATAAAACAATAAAAAACAATAGACTTTTGACAGATCTGAGAAGGGTAAGCTGATGTATACTAGTCACCAAAAGTTGTTGTTGAGTTTCCTCCTAGGATAGACTCACCCTAGGGAAAATGGTTCTCATTATTGGGATCCAAAATTTGATTTCATAGTCCTCTACTCCTAGATCTACATTCCTAATTCCTCCAGATCCCACTATTAGGAAGTCAAAAATAAATTTTGTAAATGAGTTTTTGTATCTTGAAATTTTTTATAACTTTGAAAATTTTACAAAATTGCACTTTTGATCAATATTCAATTCTTCTTCACTTGTAAATATACACAAACAAAGAGAGGGAAAATTGTTCATTTTTGGTGAATGGGGGTTTACCTTGGTTAAACCCTATTTTTGTAAGTAAACCTTAAAATTAAACAATAATGAAAGGAAGGAATGGTCAATGAGCATTAGCTTGTTGCAACTCACTAAAAAATTGAATGGAGATCCTAAAAGGACTGAATTCTAACACATCTCTCTAATTTCTTGATCTTGTATGAAATGTCTTGATTGGATGTTGATCTTGATGCTTGAATTTTGACTTGAATTCTTGAAACCTAAATCACAATGTTAGCTCCAAAAACATGCATGAATGCGAATAACATTGACATGATGAGCTTGATCTTGATTACTGATGTAGAAGATTGATAAATATGCTCTTGAACACTTTTGACAATAATATTTTTCTTGTGAAGTCTCATAAAATTTCTTAGGATTTGAAATGATTAAAATACCTTGTATTTATAGGTAATTTTCTAATTTCCTAATAATTAAACATTAAAGGTCAACAATTGCAATTTGAATTTGAATCATGAAAATGCCACAAAAAAATTAAAAATTGAGATCCAAAACTTAGGCTTTAAATGCATAATTGGGCCAATTAGAGGCTTAATTAAGTCCAATTAATTAAGGTGAGGGAAAAAAGTGAGAAAATATAAACGAATATATTTTCCTTCACTATAGTTATCCCCCACTTTAGTGAGAGGAAGATCCCTATGCTCAAAATCACACTAAGCTAGATAAATAAGCGTCAAGAGGGGTCCAAGTGCACACATGTAAGTGAGATAGGATGACAAAGATCAAGGAGGTGATCAAGCCCCTAGGATCAAGATCCCATGGAAAACCAACATAAGTAAAAAGAAACATAGATATATGTTGCAAGAATGGAAGAAGAATGAAATTTTGTCATTGATGTCAACAGGTCAACTAGTTATCTACTAGTTGTTGTTGATTGCACATGTCGAGGATATTGAGAAAATTATATTAAAAGAAGATTGCTAGTTCTGGTGCTCATGAACTATGTTTTTTTGTGTGTTGTTTGAGGTTTGAAAGAATTGGTGTTGGTCTATAATTTCTCTTTTTTGAAGTACCATGGTGTTTGGTTCAGGTATTGTATTGCCCTAGTTCTGTTGTAGTTGCTTTTGGCATTTGGAAGCATTGAGCTTAATTGATCTATGTGTTTTACACTGGTGTGGCCGACTGTGTTTCAAGCACTACTTTCAAAGTTGATGAAGCATGTGTTTAGGTTACCCTCATTCTAATTCCACACTAGGATGTTTGGCATTGACCTAATTTTAATTTGAAGTTGGATGGTTGACTTTTTATATTTTCAAAGTTGGAGATGGTATAAATACAAAATGTGCTAAGCAATGAAAATTGTATATAAGAAAAGAAGGAAGATAAGTGAAAGAGTAGATGTGACTTTGATGCTATTCTTTATGTGTGAGAGTTGAGTGTGTGCTTGTTTAGTGCAAAGCTTAACACTGAGGTTCTGGATGTAGTGAGCAGAAGGCTAACTCTATCATTCATGTGAGTTGATCAGTGATTGTGGTGGAATCTTCATTGAATTGGGATTGTTGTCTCTTTGTAACAAATCTTCTTTGTCTTCTTTGTATCTCTGTGCTAGTGCGCCCTCTGTGTTGTAACCCTATAGATAGTGCATTCGAACATTGAGTCCTTATTTCAGGTAGTGAGCCTTATCTCTAGCAGTGATCCTTTTTGTAATTGGTTTTGATATTGTCTATAGTGTGAGTTAATCCTCACCATGTTTTTTCCCTAATTGGTTTTTCCACACAAATATGTTGTTATTGTGTTTGTGCATTTGCATTTGATGGTTAATCACTTAATTAGTTAATGTGTTAGTTCTCATAATTGAATTTAAGGCTATCATCTATGATAACTGATTCACCCCCCTCTCATTTGTCCTATCCAACAATTGGTATAAGAGCTTTGATCCTTGGTGAAGAGCTTAACCACTAGAGGAAGGTCTAGGATGGCTACCAAAATGACCTTTGATTATCTGAGGTTTGATGGAACTAACTATGGTATCTAGAAAGTATTGATGGAAGAATAACTGGAGTATTGTGGATATGATGTAGAGAAATCCTATAAGAATTCTTACACTCCTCCTTCTAATGGTTCGAGTACACCTAAAGAAATTAAAGCACATGAAGTGAATACCAAGGAAAATTTCATCCCGAAGAATAGTTTGGTACATTCAAAGTTGATTAAGGTTCAGAATTTGAAGACAACTAAGGTAGTCTAGGATACTTTAGAAAGAGTGCATGATGGAGATGAAAGGGTAAAAGAGGAAAAATTATAGAATTTGGAAACATATTTTTTATTTTTTACATATGTTCGAAGATGAGAATGTTAAAACCTATCTACATAGATTGGATGAGGTAGTGGCAAGAATGCGATCTCTTGGTGCCACTGTAGATGAAACCATAATTGTAAAGAAGATTCTCAAAACTCTTCCTGATGCTTATAGTGAAAAGGTGAGTGCTATTGAGTAGACTATATATTACAACAATTGTACTAAGTATTTGTTGTTAGGAATTTTTACATCTTATGAAATGAGGAAGTTGAATCTAAGAAGTAGAGGAAAAATAGAAACTAGTTTTAAAGCTGTAAAAACTGAAGATTCGGATGAAGAGAACTTTGAAAAAAATTAGGCTAACTTTGTAAGAAAATTGTGAAAATTTTATAGTGAGTATGAAGGAAAATTTCCCTTTGAATGCTTTAGTTATGGAGAAATTGGACACTATGCTGCAAAGTGTTCAAGAAGAGATAAAATGAACAAACAAATATATGAGAAAGAAAGGAAAGGAAAGAATATTATCATAGCTTATTATGTTAATGGGAATGCTAGTTTTTTAGATGAAGATTCAGAATATGAAGATCTAGATGACAATGAATGCTTTTTCTTGGCGATTAAAGATGAACCTAATTCTACTTATTCTGAAAGATAGTCAAAGGAAAGTCCTCTAGAGAAGAAGGAAAAGAAGGAGAAGGAGAAAAATGAAGGTACAGTTATCTCTACCCTACATGCTAAATAGGAAAAGAATTTTTGGGTAGTTGATAGTGGTTGTTCACATCACATGACTGTTGGCAAGAGTAAGTTTTTCAAACTTGTAAAATATGATGGAGGTCTAGTTATATTTGGAGATGATACCAGTGCTAAAATTTGTGGGATAGGTTCAATAAGTTTTGATGGAAAGCATCAGACTAATGATTTATATTATGTTAATGGTTTAAGGCATAATTTATTGAGCATTGGTAAAATGTGTAGAAAGGGATGTGATCTTGTCTTTAAGGATGATAAGTGTGAGATCTAGAAAGGATCCAAAACATTGATTGCTACAGGAAATAAATTTGATGGGAATATTTATTATCTTAAAGGTGTTGATGGATGTTGTTTTATGACTTAGATAAATGGTAGTTGGTTATCACACAGGTGAATGTGTCACATGAATTTTGATAACTTGGCAAGGATTAGTACTATTCAAGCCATGAGAGATCTATTCAGAATTACAAAGGTTGTAAATGCTATATGCAGGAATTTCCAGTTTGGGAAGCAGAGAAGAAATCATTACAAAATAAGAGAACAATCTACTATTGGATTGTTGGATTTGGTTCATACAATTATTTTTGGTCCCATGAGAGTGAAAAGTCTACTTGGTGAAAGGTAATTTATGCTTTTTATTGATTATTATTCTAGATATACTTGGGTGACATTTTTGAGAAAAAAATAAAAAGCATTAGATAGATTCAAAGCTTTCAAGGCTATGGTTGAAAATGAAGTGAATTTGAAGATAAAATGCTTAAGATTTGATAGAGGTGGTGAATTCACCTCCCATGATTTCAATATGTTTTGTGAAGTTCATGTAATAAAGAGATAATTATCTACTCTAAGAATTCCTCAATAGTATGGAGTTGTTGGACGAAAAATAGAACAGTTCAAGAGGCTGCTAGGTCAATGATTACAGAAGCTAGATTACTAGAAGTTTACTAGAAATAAGCTATTCACACTACTATATATGTATTCAATTGAGTTCAGGAAAGAGAAAATAGTACAAAGACTCCTTGTGAGCTATGGCGTAGAATAATTCTGATAGTTAAATAGTTCAAGGTATTTGGAAGTAAATGCTATATTAGAAGAGATGAGGAAACACTAGGAAAGTTTGATGCAAGAAGCGATGAAGGAATATTTCTTGGTTACTCTACTAAAAGTAAGGAATACAAATTTTTTAACAAAAGTTTGAGGAAGATTTTGGAAAGTTTGAATGTGAAGGTTGATGAAATAATGAATAATTCTATTGATATTGATAGATATGTGTCTAATGAACATGATTATACAAGAATAGAAGAAATTATGGAAGAACTAGATAAAGATGGGAAAAAAGAGCAGAATGAAAGAAAAGAAGATGCTCAGGTAATGTCCCCTAGAACACCAAAATATGTACAGAGAAGTCATTCAGAAAGTTAGATTATTGGAGAAAAGAAAGGAGGTGTGTTGACTAGAAGCAAAGATGGTGTTGAAGTAAATTTATGCTTATTATCTAAAATTGAGCCAAAGTCAATAAGATAAGCCAGTGAAGGTGAACACAAGAAGAAAGCAATGAAATAATAACTTTTGTAGATTGAAAAGAATCAAACTTGGGAATTGGTTCCAAAAATGGTAGACAAAAATATCATTGGATCAAAATGGGTATTCAGAAAGAAGTTGAATGAGAATGGGAAATTTGTGAGAAACAAAGCAAGGCTTGTATGTGAAGGCTTCTCACAAGTGGAAGGTATAGATTTTCAAGAGACTTTTTTCTCTGGTAGCAAAAATGGAAGCTATAAGGATGTTCTTGGCATTAGCTACTTATAAAGATTTCAAAGTCTATCAGATGGATGTTAAATCAACATTTCTGAATGGAGAACTAGAAGAAGTTTACATGGAACAACTAGAATGATTTCAATTGACAAATCAACTGGATATGGTGTGTAGATTGAAGAAAGCTTTATATGGACTAAAGAAAGCTCCTAGATCATGGTATGCAAGGTTAGATAAGTATTTGAATTAACAACAATTTCACAAAGGTGCGACATACATTAATTTGTATTTCAGGACTGGAAATAACAAAATATTGATTGTAATGGTATATGTCGATGAAATTATCTTTGAAGGAAATGAAAAGATGTGCAAAACATTTTCAAAATAAATGTAGAGAGAATTTGAAATGTCTATGATTGGGGAGATGAATTTCTTTCTTGGGTTGCAGATTAATCAAATAGAGAAAGGAATTTTCATTTCATAGTCTAAGTATGTGAGAGAAATTTTGAAGAAATTTGGGATGGATGGCTCCAAACTAGTAAGTACTCCTATGGTAACTAGATGCAAGTTGGGAAAGGATGATGATTCACCTAAGGCTGATAAGAGAAAATATAGATCTATGATTGGTGGACTACTGTATTTGACTACTACTAGACCATATATTATGCATGTGGTTTGTCTTGTAGCTAGATTTCAAGAAGTTCTAAAGGAAACACATGTTACTGTAGCTAAAATAATGTTCAAATATTTGAAAGGAACTTCAAATTATGGATTATAGTATCCTAAAGATATTGATTTTACACTCAATTCTTATACAGATGCAGATTGGGCCAAAAGTATAGATGACAGAAAGAGTACAAGTGGTGGTGCATTCTTTCTTGGATGTAGATTGGTAGCATGGTTGAGTAAAAAGAAATATTTAGTCTCTTTTTCTACTGTTGAAGCTAAGTATATTGTTGTATCATTGTTTTGTACACAAGTTTTATGGATGGAACAAACATTGAAAGATATCCCAATGCTACACGATGATCCTATTCCTATCTTCTGTGATAACACAAGTGCAATTAATATTTCAAAGAATCCTATGATGCACTTGATAATGAAGCATATATCTATTAGGTATCATTTCTTGAGAGAGAAGGTAATGGATAATGAATTTAAGATTGAGTATGTTTTGACAAAAGTTTAAATTGTGAATATATTTACAAAGGCTCTTCCTAGAGATACTTTTGAGTATCTTCAGGATAAGCTAGGGGTTATTTCCCCTCTTTTTACAAACTAAGATTTATTTGGAGATGCATCAATCTGGTGATTTCATCATTCTATCTTTTGGATTGATGTTCATTGGTGGCTTCCCTTAGGGAGAGTAGGAAAATTTTCTAAACTATTGTCATTATGAGTATTTTGTTTTTCATGTCAAAGGAAGGTTCGATGGACATATATTTTTCCTTTTCCATTGATTTCCAAGTGGGAGAAAGAGAGAACATGTGAAAAAGAAAAGAGAAAGAGAGAACATGTGAAAAAGAAAAGAAGAGAGAGCATGTGAAAAAGAAAGTGAACGAGGTTGATTATCTTCTGGAACGGGAGAAGTAGAAAGAAAAATCTTGAGAAGTATTGTTAGAATAGGTTTGCTATCTTTGATGGCTTTTCACATCATGTGTTTCCATCAATGACAAAGGGGGAGATTGTTTCAAGAATGGTAGAAGAATGAAGTGTTGTCATTGTTGTCAACTGAACAGTTGGTTATCTACTAGTTGTTGATTGTACATGTCGAGGATATTGAGAATTAAAAGAAGTTTGTTGTTTCTCGAGCTCGTAAACTATGTTTTTTGGTGTGTTGTTTGAGGTTCGAAAGAATTGGTGTTGTTCCATAATTTATCTTTGTTTAAGTATCATGTTGTTTGGTTCAAGTATTGTGTTTCCCTGGTTCTATTGTAGTTTCTTTTGGAATTTGGAAGCATCGAGCTCAATTGATCTATGTTTTACACTGTTGTGGCCCACCATGTGTTAAGCACTACTTTCAAATTTGATGATCTGTGTGTTTAGGTTGACCTCATTATAATTCCATGGTAGGATATTTTTTGCTGACCTAATTTGAATTTGAAGTTGGATGGAAAACATTGTATCTTTTCAATGTTGGAGATGTTATAAGTACATAATGTACTAAGAAATGAAAATTGTACATAAGAAAAGAAGGAAGATAAGTGAAAGAGTAGATGCAACTTTGATGCTATTCTTTATGTGTGAGAGTTGAGTGTATGGTTGTTCATTGTGAAGCTTAATGCCAAGTTTTCAGATGCAATGAGAAGAAGGCTAACTCTATAATTCATGTGAGTTGATTAGTGCTTATGGTAGAATCTCTGTTGCATTGGGATTGTTGTCTCTCTATAAAAAATCTTCTTTTTCTTCTTTGTATCTCTATGATAGTTAGCCCTGTAGCCCTATGGATAGTGAGTCTGGATAGTGAGTCCTTATTTCAAGTAGTGAGCCTTATCTCTGGCAGTGAGCCTTTTTGTAATCAGTTTTGATATTCTCTATAGTGTGATTTAATCCTCATCGTGGTTTTTCCCTCATTGGGTTTTCCACGTAAATATGGTGTTATTATGTTTGTGTATTTGCATTTGATGGTTAATCACTTAATTAATTTATGTTTCATTTTTGGTAATTAAATTTAAGGTTATAATATGTGACAACTAATTCACCCCCCTCTCAGTTGTCCTATCCAACAATATATGCATGATATACATTAGAAAGACAAGATACACAAGCATACAATACCAAAAATTAATGCAAAAGAAAAGAAGAAAAGGGTAGATCAAGCCTTGACTATTTGTCTAATAGGTATGGATCAAGCCCTAGTTTTTTGTCCAAACAAATGTTCAAAATTGGAAACTAATTCTCCACTTTGCGGACAAAATATACTCACTTAGGCTACTAAAATCTGCTATCCACTAAGTGAGCCCCCATAAATGGTGGTTGATGAGAAAGTCATGACAAGTCTACATACCAAAAGTGATACCTCTTGATAACTTTGATAAGACACCACATAAAAAGGTTCCACAAGTCTATTAAGCTACATTATGCTAGACATTCATGAAAAACAAACATGCTCCACTAGAAATCAAGTTGTGCTATCCTTGGTGCCCATGAAAAAGTTGTAAGAATAGTATGATAGGATATTCAAAGGGGTTTTGCTTCATTCATGAAAGGTCTCACATTAGGGAACATTTTGCTTAATGTCATCAAGAGATGACTAGTTGAGGATAAAATATTCACAACTTAGGGAATAAAAGTTGTAGCATTACCACTAAGAGGAGTTTTATACCCCAAGAAAGGTCACACTCTTAGAGGACATCAAACCCAATACCACCACCAAGAAGACACATTATACAATGTGTGTCACAAAAAAATATATCCTTAGACATTTTCACGCTTGATTTGGGAATAATTGATGATAAATTGGACTTAACGATATTGTGATTTAGTGTTGTGAGGTGTTTTACACATCCACATTAGGTCTTGGACCCTTGTAAATTGAATAAAATGTATCTAATGATGTCTTGTAAAGGTGTTGTAAAGTGTTGTAAAATACTTTCACACTTTTCTAGACTAATGGACCTCTTTTTCCCATAATTCAATATTGTAAAATGTATTTAATGGCATTTTCACATTAATCTAGAAGTCTTGTAAATTAAACCTAATCCTAATCTAGTGATGCAATGTGTTTTAAACATTCACATTGGATGTTGTGCCTTTCTAGGCTATGTGGACCTCATTTTAATCTTGTAGAGCATATTTAATCACACTTTCATATTGAACTTTGTGTCCCTAGCCATAATTACCCTTTTCATTATCATTTATAGGCCCCTATGGCCCCATATTGTGCATCCTAAGGCTTAATTTAATCAAAGATCTTACTAGAACAACATAAAAAATGAAATTCTTCACTCCACGACAATCCAGTTGACAAAAGAGCCCATGTGGGACCAAGTCACCCATCTAGGTGAATTAGTCCCATCCAGGTGGGACAAAGTTTCCCAACTTGGCGACTTAGTCCCATTTTGGCTATTTTCTAGGTTGGAGAGGGAAAAATTGGATTTTAATTTTATTTTTCCTTCATGTCGGCTTTCGGGATCAAATTAACGAGAATTTTAGGAGGATTGCATATATAATTAATCTTTTAAACCCTAATTCATAACTCATTAATTATTCATTCATCATTCATCATGCATTCAAGTCAAGCAAGCTAGGCTTAGGTCATTTAGAGAGCATTCAAGATCATTTTTTCAAAAATTCAAGGGAAGATTCTTCATCCATTTTTGTAGAAATTTAAGATCAATCATAGTGGAAAGTTTTTAATTCCTTCATGTTCATGCTTCCTCTTATTTCTTCATTTGGTTTAATTACCTAAACGGGGTTTGACCAAGGAAAACCCCTATTCCCTAACATTCAATATTTCTCTTTCTTTCTTTGTGTGTTTGTAGATTTAGGCACTTTGAAGGTTTGTAAATCATTAAAGGATAAGTTACAGACTTTTTGAAGATATATACTTGTTGGATAGGTCAAAATATCCATAAAAAGTCACTTATAGTGCCAAAAATCAGAGTTTTAGAACAGAACACTTGGAGGAACATAAAGTACAGATTGAGAGCTTCTGTTTCCACTTTCAAATTTTTAGAAAAGCTAAAGTGGACTAAGTCACCATCAGTGTTGACTTAGTTTAATTGCACATTTTTTTCATTTTTTTCTGTAGATTTGGATACCCATTTGGCTGAAGCAGGCTCCGATGCAATTTTCTAGATCTAGGACTAAGTCGTCTAGAATGGTGTAAGTGTCCATGTAGGTCAAAATTGTAGGATTAGTGGCATTTATAGTCTCCATTTCAGTCTGTAACACATTTCTAGGTGCATCTCTTCAGTTCTACAATTTTTTGTTTTGTTTCATGGTCATTTCTAGGTCATTCAATGTATGTTTGCATATCATAATGTGTTTTGAAAAAAATTACTTTTCCTTAGTTTTCATTTATTAGTCAACATATTTTATCCATTCTTTGCATCTAGGACATTCTATTTAGACATATTTCAATCATGTTAGCATTAGTATTGAGTGAACCCCTAAGTTTTTGTGGCATACCTTTCTCCTTTTAGGTACAAAACCCTAGAAGTGTAAGAGAGTGCCTTCCCAAAAATTTGTGGTTCATTTTGGTGAACCCACTTTTTGTATACTTTCTTGTCTAATTTGGAGTCTCTCATCATCCTAGAAAGAGCTAGAATTACATTTTTCATTTGTTAAATTGCATACTACAGTTTCAAAATTTTGCATTAGTGAAAGTGCATATAGGTTGCATTTTCGCATCCCAAATCATTAAAAATCTTTGAAATTTTTCATTTACATTTTCAGTCTGCATCATAGAGCACAAAAAACATCAAAATCAATTAAAAAAATCTAAAAATTATAAAAAAAATCCCCACTAGGACTAATTTTCCACCTTGGGAGACTTAGCCCCTTTTCACCCCTGAAACTGCCTTTTACAGAATTGAAAACCCTATTTTTAAGCTTTTTTTTTGCTTCCATTACCTATCTATATCAGTTGGTTGAGTTTTTGTAACATGCATCTCATTAGATCTAGCTTAAATTAACTCATTTCATGCATTTCTTACTTTCAAATTTGCATTTATAGTATTTCATCTTTCAGGTTGTTGCATAATGTAATAAAAAAAATACCCTATTTCACATCTCAAAATTGCATTTAAACATTTCACTTTAAGTCATTGCATTGCACTTTAGTTAATTTCTCATGTTAGCATGTGTTCTCTTCAAGCATTCCATGTTTCTAGAATATCAAGTGGCTTGTATTATTCTATTTTTCATGGTAATAATCTAGGACAACAAAGTAAAACATTTGATAAGCATGTTGCATACCCTCCTAGTATCTATCAAATTTGTAAGAATGTCACAACACAAGAGGATGCAAGTGTATAAATTCATGACAATCACACTTGTTCTTCTCCCAATACCTCTCCTACTAGTGATGAAGGCATCTTGGTGAAAGAAGCTATAAGTATTGAGTCTTGATTGTCCCTCTCCTCTTCTCCCTTTGGAAGATATTAGACAACAAGAATGTGAGATTATAGAAACATTTCTAAACATCACCTTACCTAGTCTCCCTAACCATAACAATCAAAATTTTCCTTCTTCTAATATCCCTCCTCAATGCAAAGAGGATAGGTTGGTGTTAGAAGATATACCTATCAAAAGTCATGAGAATATTGACCCTCCATTCCCTAATGCTCCTACCATTTGGGATAATCTATTTGAAAATCATAGTGGTCCTTCTCTTGATGCCTCCCCTACTTGTGATGAAGCTAGTGGTGAACATATTACATGCTCTCCTCCTAGGGTAGATGATATGGAACAAGTGAATGAGACCTTTGACAACTAGGAAAATCAAATAGATCCTTCTCCTACAATTCCCACTCTTGCTAAACAAGACAATCCAACCATTGATAACTCCCTTACTTGAAATTAAGCTATTTTAGAAGAACCAAGCCTTGCATGTCAAGAACAATTGCCTTGTAGTTCCCCTAACAACTCTCCTCCTAGGGAGGATACCATGGTGCAAGAAAAGAATAACAATAAAAATAATGATATAGTGTCCTTAGAAGAAGATGATGGGACAAAATTAGACTCTCTTCACTAAGGGACATTAATATTATTCAACCTCAACCCATCCTTTACCCCCCTTCAAACCCTCCAACTCAAAATGAACCTAAACTTGTCCTTTACCCACCTAAGAACAATGTTCCACAACATCATACTGTTGCTCATACATATCCCACTAGAAACAATCTGTGACCGCCATAACCCACCCCTACACCATTAGCTTTTCCTAATCCCATTTTTCCTAGATATCCTAGATTAACTTTGCATACTCAGGTATATGATACTATTGAACAACTTAAGAATACTCCTGCAAAGATATCCCTTTGGGACCTTCTTTAAAATTTTCCTACCTATCACCCTATGATTCAAATGGCCATACAATAAGTTCCTATTAGTTCCAATGCTCAACCAAATGAAATAGCCACCATGATTCAAGGATTGAATGTTAACATTGTTTTCCACCAAAGTGAACTCCCCCCTTTGGAAGTGCAAAAGCAAAATCAATCTTTCATAATACTATCTCTATACAAATGCATAGGTATAAATCAAACCCTTGTTGATAATGGCTCCACCTTTAATGTGTGTAGTGTAAACCTTTTGGATATGCTTCATGTGGATAAATCACAAATTCAACCTGATTCTCTATCTCTTAAGTGATTTGACAATGTCAAAAAGAAACTGCTTCGTGTGATTAATTTACCTATTATAGTTGGAAAGGCCACATTGGATATACCAATCCATGTTATGCCTTATGAAATTTCATATTATCTTATCTTTTGCAGCCCATGGATTCATGCAATGAATGGGGTGCCTTCCACTCTTAATCATAAAATACATCTACAACAACAAAGTGTACACACTTGATGCTAATCCTGAGCCTTGTAGTATCTTACAACTTGAGAAAAACAAAGTGAATCCGTTGAACACATTAACTCCAATTACACAAGTGGGACCCATGCAAAAAAAAGACAATGAAAAATAAATTTAACAAGCCACGAAGCTATTAGACGATGATTGAGGTTGCTTATATTTCACACCGACATTCATGGGAGAATACAAGATCATAAACATGGACTATGACAAAGGAAATAAAAAATCAGTCATGTCAACCCAAAACTTGGATGACCATTCAAAAAAATTTACCTAAACCACTTTAGATAAATAAGCAAATTACACAACAAACTTTGATGACCTTAACCATGAACAACCACCTGATTCAAAAGCAATGTAAAAGCATTATGGGAAAAGTTATGAACTTATGAAACAACTTGGATATAGCGGAAAAGGATGTGGTGCTAGACAACAAGGTATTTGTGTCCCCATCGAACCTAACATGCAAGAAACAACTCATGGTCTATCTTATTTTCCTTTGGTAGAAATCACCAAGCCTTCACTCATCATCAACATTGTCACACAAGATTCCTCTAAGCCAAGAATAGACACTAGTGGTCTTGATTTTCTCCTTTTCCTAAAATGAAACAAACAAAGACATCTTCACTTAATGTCAATTTCATCTTGCAAAACACTAATGATTTGAGTTCGTTAGATTTTACACCCTCCTGTAAAGGAGAGCAAAAAATATCACATTCTAAAGTATCTTGTGTAAGTATGACATCTTGTGCTAAGCAAGAGATATTTTGTCACAACCTACAGGAACACCTTCTCCCATTGATCAAGAGGGTATCTTGTCAATACTCCTCCAAGATCACTTGGTATCCCTTCCTCCAAAAGCTCAAAATAAATTATGTTACAAAACTTCATTTTGTGCATATCACAGAGTACACAGTCATTCTACTAATGAATTTAAGGACTTGAGTAGTAAAATCCAACATCTTAAGGAGTTTGGTACTCTCCCTTATGTGGGGGGCACCTAATTCCTCTAATTGAAACTTATTTTCACTCTAGCATGCATTTCATTAATCATTTTGACTCACCCTTGTCCCGCATTAAGTTGGGGAAAGGGGTTAGGTATCCTTGTCCTCATATGTCACTTGTCTTTGTCTCTTTTGTCTAGTCGTTAACCCTTCATGAACATATATGCACAAGCTTGGGATGTGGACGACATGCCTTAAGTTGGCTCACATGTGATATAGTACCTCTTCATGACGTAGCTTACGAAAAACATATGACTTGGCATAGGGATTTCCGAGTAAGCTCTCATGTTTTCTTCTTCTACTTTAAAGCAATTTCTCACAGTACTAGTGTTAGCAACCACTTTAAACTAGGGGCATACATTGACACTCACATTTTATTGTGTGATTTTTTGTTTCTTGCAATTTCCTCTCTTGGAAACATTAGGTACAATGTTTCCTAGGATGAGACATTGCACTTGTGCTCTCTTGGAAATAAGATAAGACCATTTCCACTTTTCCTCTCTTAGATATCTTTGGCATGATGTTCCCTAAGATGAGACCTTGCACGAACTAAGCAAAATCCCTTTGAACATTCCTCGCACTATTTTGTATTTACAATGTCTATGATTTTCAAGCATATGAAGTCTTGCTTGCCTCATGGAGCTCGAAGATCATTTTTTGGTGGAATCTTATTAAATATATTAGGAGGTATAACTTTGTTATGGTTGAGTGGGAAGCCCATTCTGAGGCTTGAATTTCCCCATATCCACCTATGTGTGTGCGAGTGCATACCTGCCATGAATGTATGTTTCTCACCTTTTAGGACTTCTCACTTGGTAGAAAACCAAGAATTCTATCACCTCAAAGTGAGTATGTAATTTTCAAACAAACAACCTAGATCTGATCCACAACATGTTGGAAAAATGGTCAAAGCTTCATCCACCTTTTTTTTTTCACTTTTCTCTTCGTTCTAGTTCCTTCCGTTGTATGATCATATATCTTGTCTTTATGTAAATCATTCACCTTGTGTGTTTCCTTTTTGTGCTTATGGTGGTATGACTTAAGATCTTGGATCTTGGGGGCTTGACCAATGCCTTGATCTTTTTCATTCTTTTTCATCCACATTGGTACGATTAGACTCCTCTTGAATGTATACTTTAGTGGTAGTTTGAAGCAAGTTCATCCTCTCACTAAAGTGGTGTCGTAAAAAAATGTATACTTGCACATTTCCACACTTGATTTTGGAATAATTGACGATAATTTGGAATTAATGATACCATGATTTAGTGTTGTGAGGTGGTTTACACATGCACATTAGGTTGTGGACCCTTGTAAATTGAATAAAATGCATTTAACAATATCTTGTAAAGGTGTTGTAAAATACTTTCACACTTTTCTAGACTAATGGACCCATTTTTCCCCTAATTCAATATTGTAAAATGTATTCAATGGTATTCTCACATTAATCTAGAAGGATTGTAAATTAAACTTAATCCTAATCTAGTGTTGCAATGTGTTTTACACATTCACATTGGATGTTGTGCCTTTCTAGGCTATGTGGACCTCATTTTAATATTGTAGGTGTATTTAATCACATTTTCACATTGAATTTTTTTTTCCTATCCCTAATTACCCTTTTCATCATCATTAATAGGCCCATACAGCCCCATATTATGCATCCCAAGGCTTAATTTGATCAAAGACATGACTAGAACAACACAAAAACTAAAAATTTTCACTCCCCAACAATCTAGCTAGTAGAAGAGCCCCTATGGGACCAAGTCACCCATCTGGGAGAATTAGTCCCATCCAAGTGGGAATAAGTTTCCTAGCTTGGGAAATTAGTCCCATTTAAGCTATTTTTGAGTTTTGAGCAGGAAAAATTGGATTTTAAGTTTACTTTTCCTTCATGTTGGCCTTGGTGATCAAATTAAAAAATATTTTAGGTGGATTTCCTATATAAATAAGCTTTTAAACCATAATTCATAACTCGTTCATTATTCATTCATCATTCATCATGCATTCAAGTCAAGCACGCTAGGGTTAGATCATTTAGAGAGCATTCAAGATCATTTTTCAGACATTCAAGGGAAGATTATTCATCCATTGTTGTAAAAATTAAAGATCAGTCACCATGGAAAGTTTCTAATTCCTTCATTTTCATGCTTCCTCTTATTTATTCATTTGGTTTAATTACCTAAACGAGATTTGACCAAGGCAAACCCCTATTCCCTAACATTCAAAATTTATCTTTCTTTCTTTGTGTGCTTGCAGATTTAGGAACTATGAAGGTTTGGAAATCATTGAATTATAAGTTAAAAACTTTTTGAAGACATCTCCTTGTTGGATAGGTCAAAATATCCATAAAAATTCACTTACAGTGCCAAAAATTAGAGTTTTAGAGTAGGACACCTAGAGGAACTAAAAGTGCAGACCAAGAGCTTTTGTTTCCACTTTCAGATTTTTAGAAAAGCTAAAGTGGACTAAGGCACCTGAGCAGTGGTGAATTAGTCCCACTGCACATGTTTGTTATATTTTTCTGTAGATTTGGATACCCATTTGGATGAAACGGGCTCTAGTGCAAGTTTCCAGATCTGGGACTAAGTTGCCCAGAATGGAATAAGTGTCCTAGTAGGTCAAAATTTGAGGATCAACAAAATTTCTAGTATGTAACACATTTCTAGGTGTATCTCTTCAGTTCTACAATTTTTTGTTTTGTTTTATGGTCATTTCTAGGTCATTCAATGTATGTTTGCATATCACAATGTGTTTTAAAGCACTTTTCTTTTCCTTAGTTTTCATTCATTAGTCAACATATTTTATACATTCTTTGCATCTAGGACATTCTATTTAGACATATTTCAATCATATTAGCATTATTCCTGAGTGAACCCTGTTGGAATCAAGGAACACTGAGAGGGTGGGAGTGAATTAGTGTTCAACAAAATTTAACTTTATTAACTTGATCTTTAAATCACTTATAGCATTGAAAAAAAAAATAGATGCAAGAACACAATCTTATCAATCACAACATCATACCACAAGGATTTTTATGTGGAAACCCTATTAGGGGAAAAACTATGGTGGAGATTAATCCAGAATATGAGTATAATCAAAATAAGTGTTTACAAATAGGGAATACACATGCATTCAGACACACTACCTAGAGCTCACTGCTCAAATACAAAATGCTTACTGCCCAAAAGAAGACTCACTATCTTACAGAAAACTAGAGTGGTCGAACTATGAAATAGTGTCTGCTAATTCCTGAGTATAGTTCTGATTAAGGACATTTACAACATTCTTCACATTTTGTCTGATTCTTCTCTTGAAACTCTGTCTGCTTTAATTGGGATCACCTTTGTTCTATGCAAGTGAAACTATGCACAATAAATTTATATTCCTTCTAACTCTCACTTAGTATATCAAAATGATATGAGTAATTGATTATATATATCTACAACTAAAGATTAAATCAACTACTTGTTGGCTTTAACAAAATGTTAAACATGTACAAATTGTCGGCTCATTCCATATACAATTATTAAATTGAACCAACCAAAGTCAGCCAAAACATAGTAGAAACCCAAAAAAACATGCCTCAAACATGAAACACCTTAAACAATTATGCCTCGAATATCCTCAACACGCTACAATCAACTTGCCGGCCTTCTCTATTGGATCCCATGTTTTAGCTTTGACAGATTTAATCTGACATTCAATACAAGCAACTACTGAGGTGTGGATGGGATTACTAATTAGCATTACCATCAATGAAAACACCAGATGAATTGTATAGTGTCTTTTTCCAATAATCTCCCCCTTTGGCATTGATGGCAACACTTAGTGAAAAATAACTAAGTGTCAAAATCAGTACCAACATGAATACACTGCAATCTACAAAAAATCACTACTCCTCAAAAATTCACAACTCCCCCTAAGATGAATATGGAATTTTTCACTATCCCACACTCCCTCTTTGACATCAATTCCAAACACGGGAATCCACATACCAAAAATCATACAAAACTGTATATTTAGAGACATACTTTTCTAACTTACATGAAATTGAATATGTCTACAACATTGTTCTTCAACTGGCTTAAACTAGTGTCCCAACCCTTTTTAGGACTCTTCAAAATAGTCATGTGACCATGGAATAGGTAGGATTGCATCTCTGCTAACTCAAGATTTATCAAATCACTGATAGCCATAGCATCCTTTACTTCCTTCAATGCACTAAGCATTGTCTCCATTTTAGGACCAATTAGTCCTCTAAGCTCACATAACCTTTCAACAATTATGTCATTTTCATGCTTCAAACCTTTATTTTTTTCAAGTAGGGATATGACTTGACCTTCTTCCTTACCCACAGAAATAGTTAGAGGATCAAAGGCTTGAGAAATATTAGCTAACTATTTCTCATATTCTCTAATTTTCTTCTTAGTGACAATGAATTTAGACAAAGATAAGCATGACTTGTAGATATTTCCACCCTCAGATAATGCATCTTGAATGTTCTTTACATAGGTAGCTAATAAATATTTTTCATTAGCAATCATACACTTCAATCTACTGAACCTATTTGCATCAAATTCTTTCCAGACCTTATCCTTAGCTAACTTTTCAAGAGACTTAAAGTGAGTACTTACAGAGTTGATAAGTTTCTTCAGCTAACCAAAGGGAGAATCAGATGAATCCTTGACATTTGTGGGCATGGAATTCTCTAAGATAGTGGATGCAAGACTTAGCAGCTCACTATTCTTAATGTGAGATTTCAATATCTCCTCCCTTGCCTTAGCCTGAGCAAATGATGCTATCTTCAGCTTTTGAATAAGAGATAGATTGGCCAAGTTGATAGGACCTTCAGCCAATTCAAGGTCAAACTCCTCCTGTTGTTCTTCTAAAAAAATATTTACTACCTTAGTAGTGTCTCTTGCTCCCATAGCAACCTCCTTTACCCGGGCCTTCTTTTTTTCAATCACATATTCTTGTTTGGCTTTTGGAATCTCAACTTCTTCAACTGACATATCTTTAGGAGCTTTAGTCTCCATAGTAATTTTAGTTTGTTGCATATCTAGAGGATTCTAAGTATCCTCAATTGTGTCTTCTTTCACTTCTTCAATTTTTGAACCAGATGGAACATCTTCAACTTGAGTTTCTTTAGAAACAACTTTATATTTGTTCTTCAACAGAACTGCCTTAAGAATTTTCTTACTGTCTTTTACTGCTTCCTTAATCTGCCCAATCATAACCTTATTCACCCTTAATTTTCTCTTAAAATACTTTTTATCATCATTTAGGATTTTCTTCATTTCTTCTATTCACATTACTGGACATAGATCGACAAGCATGTGTTCTCTCATTTGTTTATCTTCAGTCCTTGCATTTATTCTCCTCATTTCCAAGACTTCATATATGCCTTTAGGTGACTTTGACATTATTTCTATGAGAGTCATATTGAAAATATTCAAATATTTTATTAATGATTCTTCAAGAGTTCTTTGATCGTCCCTATCAAAGGTGTCATACCATTTAGAAAGTGGTTTGAGATTACCATCCTTAATCAAACCTTTTTCCACTTCCTTTATAGTCATACCTGATCTGTCAGTTTTCACCTTTTTCTTTTCTTTCTCTTCACTGAAGGACTTTTCCTTAGAGACTCTTGATTCTTTTATGCCCTTATGCTTGATTTCTCTTACTTCTTCATTTGATTCACTTTCTTCATTATCTTTGACAACAACATAGACTCTTGTGCTTTTATCCTACTTCCTCTTTCCTTCTCTTTTGGATGTCTTGACATGAGCTTTTACTGGTCTTGATTTCTTTGTAGAATCGAATGAGGTTGTAGAGCTCCTTGTAAATCTAGTTCAAGAAGAGGATGTTAAAAGACTAGCAGACTCAGTTTTAGCAGGCTCCCCTTCTTCATCTTGTTCTTTTTTCTTCCTAGCTTCACTTATTGCTTCAACTGATATGTCAATGCTTTCTACAAAAGTGTCAACTTCCCTTCTCACCTTTCAGACTATGATAGGCTTCTTTCGTTTTTCATGCACTTGTATATCCTTCTCTTCAAAGGTACCAAACCTTTCTTCTATTCGATCTTGAGGTTTACTCAACAAGTTTTGGGCATACAACTCCAAAATGTGTTCTTCAACCTCATATCCAATAGGCATTACCCAAACTGTTCTAGGTTTAGCGGCTTCCATCAAACATTGATCAATGTCAACCATGAAGCAAATAGTGTCTTAATATTTTTCAACCATAGATTTAGCAAGCCTTTCCCTAGCTTTCATTTCATTCTAAAATCTTTTTAAATAACCCCATATAGTATTTTTCCTTGCTTTGCTATCACCAATTCCATATAAGATGTCTTTGATTTAAATAGCTACAGGTCTGTCACCTACCCATTGTACTTTACCAACTCTTAGAACTTCCTTCATGAAGTAGAAGAATAGGCATAATAGTAGATTTCTATACTTGAAAGAGTTCTTCTTGACCTTCTTGATTTTTCCAAGATTTTCAATTAGTTGGTTGCGGAGTAACTCACATAAGTCATATTCTCCATTTTCCTTGACCATTTGATATGCTGCATAGATTATAGTATCAGATATAGAGTTATCCCAGATGGAGTGATAGATCTTATATCTAATAACCATAGAGGGAAATCTTACATCCAATTCAATGATGTCATTAATTGTCATGAATCTTTTATCAAAAGTGGAACTAGTTGCGTCAGTGACTTTTTGGTTCTTCACAGATTTCAATGTGGCAACCCACTAGATGAATTCAGACCAATAACAATGCTTATAACTTCTATTGTGATCTTGAAGGCCTAACATAACCACATGAACTAAACATGAACTCGACATGCACTAGACTTAATATGTACCAAACCCATTGATTTTCGTCAAACATGGGAAACTTCATAATTTGTGTGAACTTCTTCTCCACCAAAGTTTTAAATTCAAGCCTTACATAGAGATCTTCTCCCACAATGTGATCTGTGTACAAATTTAACAACTGGGAGCTTCCTAACTCTTCAACATTCACATGAATATATGCCCTAATATCTTCAATGTGCAAAACACCATACAAAATAGAGTAAAATGAACCTAATGGTTATGTCTCAATAGATTTGAATGGGTGCCATTTAAATTTTTGGCAGGGCCTATCCTTAATATCAACAACTAAGGGAGCAACCATTTCTAGAAATTTCAAGTTCACAAGTTTTACAAATAAATACCTTTTGTTAGATTACGGTTTGATCACTGGATCTTCTTTGGACTTGTATCTCACCAAAATTCACTTGCAGGGCTCTTCAACCTTCTTCTTCTTGAAATGCAATGTGACAAATGAGGAATAGAAGTAACCTTTTATCATTCGCATACCTAACTTTTTATCACAATAAATGATTTTTCCCTAGGTCTTCCATACACCCTGTTTTCATAGACCGTGAAAGAAAATTCTTCTATGGACCTTCAATTATGCATTCACAATAGTTCCCAAAACATCTAAAAATCACAAATGTAATCATTGCAATTTTCCACATTCTGGTACCAACTACTAGTAGGGGGTAAAATATTTTCTTGAGAGCTACCCCTAGACTAGAGTCCTTAAACTAATTCCTGGAGGAATTTCCAGCACCAGATTTTGGAGTGGATCCACCTCCTACATCAGAAAAACTCTTCTTCTCCCATGTCTTCTTCATTTGATTCCTGATCTTATCTGTAGTGATTTTTCCTTTTCCCTTATCATCCTTTTGCATGTTTTTCCCTTTGTTTTCCAAACTGTTCCTGCTACTACAAAATCTTGCATGTGACCGGGTTTGTTACAATTATAGCACACAACATTTATCTGTCCAAACTAGTTATTCCATTGATTTTCTCTTGATCTACACTAGTTAGCAATATGACCAGATCTATTACAGGAATAACATCTGACATTTCTATTGAAAGAGTTGTTTGTCACATTTTTGCATTCAATTGACTTATGACCATACTTATTGCAATTGAAACACTGACCGAAGAATGATGGACCACTTGGATTCATTCTACTTATACATTGAGCAACCATATGACCAAATTTATTACAAACAAAACAATATCCATGAAGTTTTGAGCATTGGGTTGTTTGACTGGATACGTACTAGCTTTGTCATCTGATTCCCCAACCTAAATTTCCTTTTACCAAATCCATATCTTTCTCCTTTCGCATATCCAATACCTTACTTGTCACTTCCAATCTTCTAACTTTGAATTAGTTCATCAAGCTTAGTTGAGCTAACCTTGAACTTCTTGTATTCATTTGTAGTAGCAAGTTCATCCCTGAGAATAACAATCTATCTTTCAAGCTCTTCTTCATTGCTTCTAGATTGTTGCAATTCAAGATCTAGCTAATTGAATTCACCATTAATTTTTTTGCATTCATTAGATCTCTTTCAAGGTTCGAGTAAGATTCTCTTCATTCTTCTTTTTGTCTTCAATCTCCTTGGTCATCCTCATCACAATAGATTCCATCTCATGCTTTAGGATAGCATTATCTCTGGTAATATTTCTACATTCTTTTGTCTTTTCCTTCAAGGCTTGAATTAGGTGATAATCTTCCATGCTTTTACTCTCTTTCTGCTTCAGCTAATCATAGAGATCCTTTCTCCTTTCCCTGGACTTATTGATTTGATCTTTCAATGATTGAATGAATTTATCAGCTTTCATGAGGCTTGTTTCCAATTCTCGGACTTCATATTTGGACTGATCAAGATCATCTAGTGCACCAAAGGTTGTTGAAGACTGTCAAAATCCATTGAATCACTTTCCCAAATCTTCCCCAAGCTATTAAACTTCTTCTGAGAAACTAGGCTCCAATACCAATTGTTGGAATCAAGGAACACTGAGAGGGGAGGTGAATCAGTGTTCAACAAAATTTAACTTTATTAACTTGATCTTTAAATAACTTATAGCATTGAACTAAAAGAAATATGAAAGAACACAAGCCAATCAATAACAACACCATAACACAAGGATTTTTTACATGGAAACCCTATTATGGGAAAAACCACGGTTGAGGTTAATCCAGAATATGAATATACTCAAAATAAGTGTTTACAAATGGGGAATGCACATGTATTTAGGCACACTACCTAGGGCTCACTGCTCAAATACAAAAGGCTTACTGCCCAAAAGAAGACTCACTATCTTACAGACAACTGGAGTGGTTGAACTATGAAATAGCATTTTCTAATGACTAAGAATAGTTCTGGTTAAGCAAATTTACAACAATCTTCACATTTTGTTTGATTTTTCTCTTGAAACTCTAACTGCTTTAATTCAGATCACCAATGTTTGTTCTGCACAAGTAAAAATACACATAATCAATTTATATTCCTTCTAACTCTCACTTCGTATATCAAAATGATATGATTAATCGATTATATATATCTACAACTAAAGATTACATCAACTACTTGTCAACTTTAACAAAATATAAAACATGTACAAACTATTGGCTCAATCCATAAATAATTATTAATGTGAACCAACCAAAGTTAGCCAAAACATAATAGAGACCCAAAACAACATGCCTCAAACATGAAACACCTTAAACAATTGTGCCTCAAATATCCGCAACATGCTACAATCAAATTTTCAGCCTTCTCTATCAAATGCCATGTTTTAGCTTTGACAGATTCAATCTTACTTCTGACACAAGCAACTACTGAGGTGAGGATAGGATTATTGAATAGGGTTGCCATCAATGACAAAAATAGATGAATTTTGGAGTTTCTTTTTCCAAAAACCCCCTATATTTTTGTGGGATACCTTTCTCCTTTTAGGTGCAAAACCCTAGAAGTGTGAGAGATTTCATATTCCCAAAAATTTGTGGTTCACAAAGTAAGAAGACAACACTTTGAAAAAATAATGTTCAGGGATGCCTATGCCCCCACTTAAAAAAATTACTAAAAACCATGCTATGAGCAATTAATGTAAAGTAGAACATAATAAATTCCAATACATGAGAGCTTTATTCAAAACTCCCTGTGTAAAATATCATTTTCCAAAATAGAGCTATGTAATGGAAAGGAGATTGTCCCACATATACAATCCTAAGATAACACATAAGGGATCCATGGATTTGGGGTCAAAATTAACTCTTTGCTAGAGTGATATAATCAAGCTTACAATCATCATCATTCCCTAAATGAATCATGGAGGAAGGAGCACAAAGGAAGAATGACACATAGAGAGAGAAAAAGAGAAAATATTTTGGGTCAACATGGAAGAGACCTAAATGCCTTCACGCATTGTGTCATGCCTAAAAGGAAAACACAAGAGAAAATAAAATATAACAATTATGATAGATAGAAGAATGAAGGTACAAATAGAGGAAATCCATGATAGGTTTTCTTCCTTTTTATCCATGCACCAACAAAGTGACAAGGGTCATCCAAAGTAGGTTGACAAATATATAAATACATTCGAAGAAGCACTATACAGGGGATCACATTACACACATGCAATCACAAAGAACATAAAAAGATAACAAAGAAATAACTAGTATGGGACATGTGATTCAACCTATAGTAGGTCATCTACATCCCAATCTTGTTCATTATATGTGAAAGGTGGAAAACTATCCAAAGGGACAATGACAAGTTTTGTACTAGGAGCATCATTGGGTTCAACATGTGGTGAGTCACTCTTTATAGGAGGATCATCATGGTTGTTATCATATAATCTAATGGAAGAGAAAAACAATAAATTCAACTCATTATGCACTTCCTCCTTAGTCTTAGAAATCTCATCATCATCATCATCCAAGTTAATCATTATAGGATGCATAATGATGATGTCCATTGAAGTTTCATGTTGTTGTTCTGGCGAAGGTGGAGAATCATCATGCTTTGTATAAATTGGTGTTTTATCTTGATTTATTGTTTTGTTATTTTCTTCTTATGTACGAGAAATTGAACGACCTCTATGCCTATGCTCTTTATCATTTATATTTCTTCTTGGACTAGTTTCAAGCTGGGATTGTGTAGGAGCGGGTTTATCAACCATAGGTTTCTTTTCTTCCTGTAAGGGAGGAATGGAAGTGTGTGAGGGGGAAGGAATCCATCAGGGAAACAATGTGAAAAACAAGATCAAATAAAAAATTTGAAATCAGAAACTAATCTAATTCAAAAAAACCTAATTTATCCTATTCCATCACTCATGAAATCTACAAATCTAAGCTATTTGAATGAAATGAGATCTAAGATTAACAAACAAATTCAAATAACAAGAAGAGATTACCATCCTATGTTAGAGTGTATTTGCATGATGTTGGGTTGTTCGTGTCACTACAAAGCCTCCATTCCTTATGTGCAAAAGCTTGATGATCGATGCTTGTTCTTGAAGAAATGTTGTAGCTCTATCAATGGTGATCTTGAAAATACTTTGTTGCATAAGGTAAGTTGAAGTTTTGATCCTTATTTGTGAAGAGAAAGGCTTGTTATATAGAAAAAGTAATTTTGAATCGACGATCAAGATCACGTTGGAGAATATTCATATCAATGGTCAAAATGAGTTGAGAAGATTTAGACATGAGGAAATTGGAAAAGTTGATTGCACAATTAGGGTGATTGAAGAATTTATTGGCTAGTTAAGATTTTGATTGCTTAGTTAGCAATTGATTGATTAGTTAGGGTTGAGTTAGGAATTAAATGGTTGGGTTAGAAAAATTAGATTGCTTAGTCAACAACCATAATTTTCTCAATCAGAAAGTAGTTGAGGAATATGAATTAATTGATTTAATTAATTAAATCCTTTTTGGAGTTGGAACGTGCAAATCAATTTTGACTTTTGCAAACAAAGTTGCATTAGTTTGATTTGATTTTTGATAAATGATTTGAATAGTTTGATTTAATTATTCAAATTTTAAGGGAAAGTAAGTTAATTAAGTTATTATGATTTAATAATTTAATGAACTTAGGAGATAATGCATGGAGAGATAATGAGATAGTTAACTAAATAGATTATTTTAGTCAACTAGAAGAAAGTATTCATTACATTTGAGGAGATTGTGCATGAAGAGATAATGAGACAGTTAACTAAATATATATTTTAGTCAACTGATTTAGAAGAGCTAGTTAAGTTTTTGAGGGAAATTAATTAATTAAATGATTAATTAATATCAAGAGGAACGTGCACATGTCAACTTGACTTTAATAAATAAAGTTAATTTATTAAAGTGATGGTGTTGAATGAATTAAATAATTTAATTTATTTAATTTGGAAAGGGGAAAATTGTTTAATTAAATAATTACTGATAATCATTTAATTAAATTAGAATATTATGTGTTAAATAATTAAAAAAATTATTTAATGTAGAAGTTGAAAGAGGATTAAATGAAGAGTTAACTAAATAGATATTTTAGTCAACTGAGAGAAAGTGGTCGTTATGTTTAAGGGAATAATGCATGCTGAGACAATTGAAAACTAAATAGATTGTTTAGTTAACTAAAAGAAGAATTAGTCCATGTGGAGAAGATAATTAATTAAATTAATTAATTAATATTAAGAGGAACATTCATGATGAATTTTTTTAATAAATAAAAGATTACTTTTTAAAGGGATGATGTTGAATGGAGATTAAATAATATATAGTATTATTTAATTTATGAAGGGGGATTGATTCATTTAATTAATCAATTATTTTTTGGATTTGAACGTGAAAATCAAGTTTGACTTTTGCAAACAAAGTTACATTGGTTTGATTTGATTTTGATGATATTTTGAATAGTATTATTCAAATTATTCAAATTTGGAAGGAAAGTGAGTTAATTAAATTATTATGATTTAATAATTTAATAAACTTAGGGGAATAAAGTTAATTAGTGATATAATTAAATAACTAATGTTATTTAATTAATCATGAAGAATAAAGTTAGATCAGGACTATATTAAATAAATGAAATTTATTTAATTTTTTGAATTTGATGAAAACATGAATTAATTAAATAATGTTGTATTATTCAATTGATAGTAGGAATTAGGTTTTTAGGATTTTATTAAATAAATGAAATTTATTTAACTGGTTGAAAATGATGAAAAAGTGAATTAATTAAATAATGTATTATTATTTAATCAATAGAGGAAATTTTGTTGGATGTTGTGGATATGGTTGCTGATATGTGGTTGTCATTGATGTCAGCACTATTAGCATTTGGTGTACTAGAGGTTGTATATGTAGAGGATATTGAGAAAATTCTAAAAGGAAGTGTTTTAGGTTCCCAATGGAACTATGTAGATCTTGAAGGTGTCCTGCTCTATATGTTGAAGATTTATTGGTGTGGATTAAAGGGTTTAATGTTTAATGTTGAATGTTTCTAGATCATCTATCCTAAGTTTCAAAGGTTTGTGTGAAGTTTTGAGTATGTTGTGGTTTGACAGTGTTTTTGTGGTCTCTATTAGTGTTCTTGAATGAAGATTGTGTGATTCTATTAATCTCAGTTGTTGTGGATGCTTCTTTGTTGTTTCTTGGTGTTCTTGGATGTCTCTAGATCATTCTCTATCTTTGTGGTATGTCCACATTACTTAGAGAGCTCGTGGTTGAAAATATTTTCTTGCGCATGTTCAACTTTTCATGTTCTTGGTCGACATGTTGATGGTAGCATGTTGTGGATCTTCATGGAAAAATTAATTAAAGTATTTTTGTGTTGAAGATGTTAGTTTGGGTCCCCACTATGTTCCAACAAACCTTGGTGGATTTTGATTAAAAATTTATTTGTAAATTTGGGCTGATATTGGAAATATGTTTTATTTTTCTAGCTAACTAAGTTGTGATGAAATCCCATGTAGCAAATATATATGAGTGATCGGTTGAGTGAAGTTAGTGTGTGCATGAGTGTGAATGTATGCTAGAGAAAGTGTAAATTTGTGAATAGTGTTTCTATCATTCAATTAGTGAGTAGAGAGTGAAGAAGATTGAGCAGAGTGTGAATAATATTTTCTAAGCTTAACTGGAACTATAATCAAACTTGTGCAAAAGCTATTTTCTCAGTTCATATTCTTTGGATTTTAATCCTATTCTGTATTGTTAGATAGTGAGTCATCTTTTGTATTTGAGCAGTGAGCTCTAGGTAGTGTACTTGAATGCATGTCCATTCCCCTTATTATTTCTATTTATACTTTTAATAGAGTATAATCTTGTGGACTAACATCCACCGTGGTTTTTCCCCTAAAAGGGTTTCCATGTAAAAAAAAATTGGTGTTATTTGTCTCTCTAATGTGTTAATTGCATGTGGTTAATTGCTTACTCATCAGATCTGAGATTAATGTTAAGGTAAGTTAGAAAAGAATAAATTTTTGAGACAATTGATTCACTCCCCCCTCTCAGTTGTCTATCCTTAGCTTTCCAACAATTTTTATCAGAGTAGATTCCTCTGAAGAAGTTTAAAAGCTTGAGGTGATCTGAGATGGAATCAACATTCAAGAAGGATAGTCCAAGATTTTATGGCACTAACTACCCAATGTGAAAAGTTAGAATGAAATGTCACTTAAAGTGTATTGGTTAAGCTTTCTGGAACATTACAAAAGATCCATTTACTATTCCTCAAAATGGTCCCTCAACTCCTGATGAGATCAAAGATGCTGAAAAATAATGTTAGGGCTATTGAAGCTTTGGTGAGTGCTCTAACATATTTAGAGATGGTTAATGTGTTGGGTCTGGAGATAGCTCATGAGATTTGGACAAAACTAGAAACTTTGTATGAAGGATATGCATAGGTGAAGATGGCTAAGCTATAGAGCTTGAAAGGAAAGTATGGGAATTTGAAGATGGGTGAAGATGAAAATATCACTTCTTTTATGTAGAGAGTAAATGAAATAGTCATGGGTATTAAAGGTGTTGGCGGTTCTATGGATGAGGATGAAATTGTGGCTAAAGTACTAAAATCCTTGCCTCCCTCCTACAAAATGAAGGTTCATGCTATTGAAGAGTTCAGATCAGTAAACAAGATAAGAAGAGAGATGTTGATCAGGGAGCTTGTTGCTTTTGAAATAAGTGAATTTGGTGAGTCCACATGAAAGAATGAATTTGCATTCAAGGCCACTGTATTCAGAAGTAACATACAAAGACATAATCTAGGAGAGAGTTCTAGAAAGATATCCAAGTATGATGAGGAACTGAAACTGCTTGAAGGTAAAGAAAGAGAGGTAGAAGAACTAGAAGCACTGATTGCAAGACAAGAAGGTAGAGGAAAAGGTAAGTATGAAGATGTATTGCCTATTAAATGTTTTTTATGTAGTAAAATAGGTCATTTTGCATCAAGATGTCCTAAAATAGTTCCTACATCTAAGCTTAAAAATTCTAAACTCCAAAAGAGATGCTACTTTGCTAAAGAAGCAATGATTGATGATGAGTCTGATAAAGATAATGGAAAAGAAGATGAATGGGATTTCATTGCTACCATTGAAGATAATCCTATGGCTACCAAATCTAATAAAGATGAGAAAGCTCTTGCAGCCCAAGTTGAAGAAAAAGATGAGTGGGTTATTGATAGTGGACGTTCACATCATATGACCAGTGATAAAAGAAAATTTGTGAGTCTAGAGAAGTATGATGGCGGGGTTGTAAGATTTGGAGATAACAATGCTGATGTGATTCATGGTAGAGTATCTATCTTCCTTGGTGGTAAAGATAATACTGATGATGTTCTCTATGTTGAAGGCCTAAAGCACAAATTGTTGAGTGTTGGACAGATGGTTCACAAGGGATATGATCTTTAGATCAAAGATGGAAGATGCAAGATACGTTGAAGTTCTAGGAATATGATTGCAATATGAAAACAAAAAAAGGTAATATTTTTCATTTGAATACTACTAATGGAAGTTGTTTAATTACCCAAATAGATGAAAGCTGGTTGTGGAATAGGAGGTTGTTTCATGTAAACTTTGACAACATTATCAAGATAAGCTCTACTCAAGCAGTAAGAGATCTACCTAAGTTAGTGAATCCTGCTAATATAATCTGCAAGGAATGCTAGATGGGTAGATGGGTAAACAAACTAGAGTCTCTTTCTGGAGAAAACAATTTTATTCAAACAGTTTGTTGGAGCTTCTACATACTGACCTTTGTGCTCCCTCCAGAGTTAGAAGTATTTATGGAGAAAGGTATTTTATGTTGGTTATTAATGATTACTCTAGAATGATTTGGGTTTCCTTTTTAAGAGAAAAATGTGAATCATTGGAGAAGTTCAAAAGTTTCAAGACTATGGAAAAAAATGAGAAAGATCTTAAAATCAAGTGCCTGAGATCAGACAGAGGTAGTGAGTTTATTTTGAAGGAGTTTAACTCTTATTGTGAAGAGCATGGTATTAAAGGACAAATATCTACTCCCTAAACCCCTCAACAGAATAGAGTTGTAGAGAGAAAGAATAGAACAATTGTGGATGCTACCAAAACAATGATGATGGAAGGAAATGTGTCATAGATGTACTAGAGTGAAGCAGTAAGCACTATTGTGTATACCTTGAACCATGTAAATGTTAATGGTAATTCTAGTAAGACTCCTTATGAATTATGGTTTGGTCACAAGCCTACTATTAAGTACTTCAAGATATTTGGAAGCAAGTGTTATATTAGGACAGATGATGATATAGGAAAATTTGATGCAAGAAGTGTTGAAGGAATCTTCCTAGGTTACTCCACTAAAAGCAAGTCCTATTGGTGCCATAACAAAAGATTGAGAAAGATGGTTGAGAGTGTAAATTTTAGAGTTGATGAGAATTTTTTCAAATCATCCAGACATTGTAGTTATGATTTAGATGAAGACACTACAAACCAAGGGAAGAATACTCAGACACGGAATCTACTTCAGATTATTCCATATGTTCTGGTGAAGTAACCTTAATTTGTTCTAGTAAATCAAGTCAGTTAGAAGACACAGACAAGTGCAAGTGTAGAAGAAAGATCAGAAGAGTCAAAAGTTCAAGAATGTCCCATAACTCTAAGTTATGTAAAGATGAATCATTTTGAAAATCAAATCATAGGAGATAAGAGTAAAGGAGTACAAACTAGAAGAAAAATCATAGAAGAATATTGTTTGATATCCAAGATTGAGCCTAAAAATGTCACTGAATCCTATCAAGATGAACACTAGTTGGAAGATATAAAGGAAGAACTAACAAAAATTGAAAAAAAATGACACATGGATACTAGTTCCAAAACCTAAAGACAAAAATGTGATTGACACTAAATGGGTATTTAGAAACAAGCTGAATGGTGAAGGTGAAGTGGTAGGGAATAAAGCAAGACTAGTATGTAAAAGGTATTCTCAAATGGAAGATATAGATTTTGAAGAAACCTTTTCCCCTATCACTAGGATTGAAATTGTTAGACTATTTCATGCTTATGTTGCACACAAGTACTTTAAAGTCTATCAAATGGATGTAAAGTCTACATTTTTGAATGGAGAACTAGATGAAGTGTACATTGAATAGCTTGATGGATTTTAGCTAATAGACAAAGAAGATATGGTTTGAAGATTGAAGAAAGCTCAGTATGGAATTAAGCAAGCCCCCAACACCTAGTATGCTAGATTGGACAAATACCTACTGAAGCTTGGATTCACTAAAGGTACTGTTGACAACAACTTATACTTCAAATTAGATAATGACAAGGAGTTAATTATAGAAGTTTTTGTTGATGATATCATTTTTGGAGAAGATGATAATCTATGCATGAATTTTACTGATGACATGAAGAATGAATTTGAAATGAGTATGATTGGAGAAATGAAGTTCTTTTTTAAATTGCAAGTTGCACAGTTGGACAAGGGGATCTTTATATCTCAGTCCAAATATGTGAAAGAATTGTTGAAGAAGTTTGGAATGGATGACTCCAAACCTGTTGGTACCCCCATGGTGACCCAATGCAAGTTGACACAGAATGATGACTCTCCTAAGGAAAATAAAAACAAAATATAGGTCAATGATATGTGGACTGCTACTTGACTTAGACTAGACCAAACATTATGAATGTTATATGTATGGTTGCTAGATTTTAGACTGATCTAAAAGAATCACATGTAACTATTGTGAAGAGAGTTTTCAGGTATCTGAAAGAAACAATTGACTTTGGACTTTGGTATCCAAAGGATGATGATCTCACTTTGTGTGCATTTATTGATGTGAATTTGGATGGTGATGTAGATGATAGGAAAAGTACTAGTGGTGGTGATTTCTTCCTAGGGAAGAAGCTGGTATCCTGGTTAAGTAAAAAGAAAAACTCAATTTCTCTATCTACTATTGAAGCAGAATACATTGATGCTGCCAATAACTCAAGGGGAGTAGTCAAATGTGTAGATATGTTGTTCATAGTGTGTATATGGAAATGTCATTGTTACCTTTTCCATTGATGTCAAATGGGGATAAGTGTAATGTGAAAAATATTTTCAAGAGGAGAAGTACAGGAGAAGTAAGTGTGTTGGGTTGATGGTATTTTTCACATCATGTGTTGCCATCGATGCCAAAGGGGGAGATTTTTGGATGCTATGGATATGGTTTTTGATATGTGGTTGTCATTGATGTCAACACTATTATCATTTGGTGTACTAGAGGTTGTATATGTCGAGGATATTGAGAAATTTGTAAAAGGAAGTGGGTGTGTGCAACAAGTTGAGTCCACTTTTTGGCCAAAAAGTGGAAGTGTTTTCCTTGATTTTCAGAATTTCACACATTGAACTTAAAATTTGAAGCACTTAGAGATGGAATCTTCAAAAAGTCACTAATCATAAAATGTAGTACTCTGAGTCTAGTTTCCAAATATGTAATTTATTTCAATACCCAGATTGTAACAATTGAGTTTCAATAGGCATTTACAAAAATAATTGTTTAAAAGTCATTTTTTTATACCATACCATGAATGTGTACGACATCCATATTTTGACCTAAATTATCATATTTTTCAAAATCCTTTTGGGAAAAGATTTGTGACTCCTAAAGCTTGTTTTAGATAAATTTTTGTAATTTTTTATTGAATTTTTTTTTTTTTATTAAATTTTTATTAGGCATATTTGTCGTTTTGAAAAATCGTTGTGTACGACACGCATAAGATGACCTAAACTTATCATTTTTAAATTATTTTTTAAAACTGAAAATAATTGTCTGAAGTTTGTTCTCGTGCAATCCGCTCGTCAAAATGTTATGTTGATCAAAAGTTATTAAAATACCAAAAAAACCTAATAATTCAAGTTTATGGACTAGTTTCATTAGAAATTAATTGAAAAATAGAAAAACTATTCAAATTATTAAAAAAATTACATATTTGGAATCTGCACTGTCTCATCTATAATGAGTTTTAATTTCGTAAAAAAATTCTTTAAAATAGGTCTTCAAACATATGTCCAAAGTCATTATTTTCCTGTGACATTAACAGGGCCTTCAAGTTGCAGGTCAAACCAGGTCCAAAGCTTAGGTTCAGGTCCCCAAGCCATTTCTTGAACCAAAAAATAAGCCAAAAACCTGCCCAAAAATTCATAATTTAAAAAATGGGATATGGTTTTAAAACAGGATCTCGTTTCACAAAAAAAGGGACCCTGTTTCATAAAAAACTATTTTTTATGGTTCTATGAAACAGGATCCCATTTTGTAAAACGGTCCAAAAATAGAAATTTCCATTTTTGGAAAGTTTTCAAAATGGGATCCTTTTGAAAACTTTCGAAAATGGAAAATTTTCAAAAATTGGAAGTTTCCAAATATAGAAAGTTTTCAAAACGGGATCCTGTTTGGAAAACTTTCCATTTTTGGAAAATTTCCAAAAATAGGATCCCGTTTTGAAGAAAGAGATCCCATTTTTTAAATTTAGGCTCAAGATCTCGAAGCTAAACGGGATCCCATTTTTTAAAAATAGGATCCCGCTTTTTTAAAATGGGATCTCATTTATTAAAGAGCGGGATCCCGTTTTTTGCAAGCTGAATTATTTTTTTTTGCCTAAGGCAAAAACTTCCACGTTTCGTGGACTCATCTTCTTGCACTTACCCAAGTGTTCTAGGTTCCTAGTAGAACTATGCAGATCTTGAAGGTGGCCTACTCTATACGTTGAAGATTTTTTGGTTTGGATTAAAGGTTTCACTGTTGAATGTTTCTAGATCATCTACTAGAATTTTAGAGGTCCGCGTGAAGTTTTGAGTATGTTGTGGTCTAACAATGTTTTGTGGTCTTTGTCAGTGTTATTGAGTGAATATTGTGTGATTTTGTTAATCTCAGTTGTTACAGATGATTCTCTGTTGTTTCTTGGTGTTCTTGGATGTCTCTAGATTATTCTCTATCTTTGTGGCATGTCCACATTACTCAGAGAGCTCTTGGTTGAAAATATTTTCTTGTGCATGTTCAGTTTTTCATGTTCTTGGTCAACATGTTGATGGTAGCATGTTGTGGATATTTGTGGTGAAATTAATTAAAGTATTTTTGTGTTGAAGATGTTAGTTTGGGTCCCCACTATGTTGTGGCTGACCTTGGTGGATTTTTATTGGAAATTTATTTCTAAATTTGGGCCGACATTGAAAATATGTTTTATTTTTCTGGCTGACTAAGTTGTGATGAAATCCCATGTAGTGGATATAAATGAGTGATTGGTCGAGCAAAGTTAGTTTTTGCATGAGTGTGAATGTATGCCAAAGAAAGTGTAAATGTGTGAATAGTGTTTCTATCATTTGATTATTGAGCAAAGAGTGAAGAAGATTGAGTAGAGTGTGAAGAAGGTTTTTTGAGCTTAATTGGAACTATAATGTGGCTTGTATAGAAGTTATTTTCTTAGTTCGTATTCTTTGAATTTTAATCCTATTTTGTATTGTTGGATAGTGATTCCTCTTTTTTATTTGAGCAGTGAGCTCTAGGTAGCATGCCTAAATGCATGTGCATTCCCCTTATCATTTCTCTTCATACTTTTAACAAAGTATAATCTTGTGGACTCACATCCACCATGGTTTTTCCCCTTACAGGGTTTCCACGTAAAAAAATCTTGGTGTTATTTGTCTCTCTAATGTGTTAATTGCATGTGTTCAATTGCTTACTCATCAGATCTAAGATTAATGTTAAGGTAATTTATAAAAGAATAAGTTTCTAAGACAACTGACTCACCCACCCTCTCAGTTGTTTGTCCTTAGTTTTCCAACAAATTAAGGGTTAAAATACTAGTTCGTAGGCTAGGAAAATTTTAGGTGTCTACATTTTTCCCCTCTTTGAGACAAAGTATTGGTTGCTTTGTTTCAAATACCATTGCCCTGGTATCCCCTAGGTGCAAGAGTTGCCCTAGTATGCCCCAGTATAACCCAAATGGGATAGCTTGGTGCCCCATCAAGAAATTTGGTAAAAACTACTGGATAATGAACCAATTTTTCCAATAAGCTGATGTATGTTTTCAATGTTTCTTTTGAATTTTTTGATGTTTTCTGTGACCATGATAGGACACTCAATGATTTAATACATGAATTTTTTTTTGACATTTCCCCCAATTGTGGACAAGACGACTTTCCTTAATCAGTGACAAGCTATGGTTAGATATCTTGTTTTGAAATAAATGGGTGGATGTTGTGGATAGTATCTATAGATAATGATGCAAATTTATTCAATCATAGTGCCTGTTTTCTAGGTTTTCACTATGGTACCTATTCTAAGAGAGCCAAAACTAGTTTTCAATCAAAGAACATTTTATTTCTCTTTACTATTTTTCTTTCTTTTTGATTTTTTTATATTTTTTATCCTTTTTCTTTTTTTTTGGATTTTTACCCTCTTGCCTGGAGTATTCTAGCATGCTTCATGTGCAGAAATTATGGAGGTGGTGGTTGTTTATTGGTTCAACTAAAGGTTCTCCTTCAAGAGTAGCTAACTAATATGCCCTAGAACCATAGCTTGTTGTGATGACAAATGGACCTAACTAGTTGGGTTCAAACTTTCCTTTTCCATCTTGATTGAGTTGTAATTTTTGATTTTATTCAAGGACTAATTCACCAACTTGAAATTTCATGTCCTTGATCCTTTTTTCATAGTTTCACTTGAGTTGATTCTAATAAACCTATAGATGGTTTAATGCACTCAAACGCCTTTCACCTAGGAGTTCTAATTCTTTTAGCCTGGATACCCTGTATTCTTCGTTGTTGAACATGTTTTTTAATGAAACTCGCAATGAAGGGATTTCAACCTCAATAGGAAAGATGGCTTCTAATCCGTAGACCAAGTAGAATGGTGTGGTGCTAATAGGTGTGTGAATGATGGTTTAGTAGGCCCATAGGGTTGGGTTTAGCTGCAAATGACAATCATGACCAACTTCATTAACAATATTTTTGAGTATTTTTAGTATGGTTTTGATAGATGCGTCAGCCTGACCATTCCCTTGGGGGTAGTAGGGTGTGGAGAATCGATGGTGGATAGAAAATCGGGAATAGAGCTCATGGACATCTTGATTTTTGAATGCAGTTCCATTGTCTGTTATTATGGTTTAGGGAATTCCATACCTGCATATGAGATAATTCAAAATGAATTTTGATATCTATTTGTCGGTGATATAGGTCAATAGAATTTCCTCTATCCATTTGGTGAAGTAATCTATTGTTGTGATAATGAATTTGTGCCCATTGGATTAAGCGAGTGATATCTTGCCTACCAAGTCTAATCCCCATTGTGAAAAAGGCCATGGTGTGGTTATAGGTCTCAATTCTTGTGCTGGTACATGAACAAGGTCACTATGTTGCTAGCATTGTTGACACTTTCTAGAATATTGTATGCTTTCTTGTTCCATGGAGGGCTAGTAGTATCCAGTTCTGAGTAGTTTCTAGACTAGGTTAACTCCGCCAGAGTGGGATTTGCAAATACCTTCGTGAACCTCTTGTAAGGCTAGTTTTGCTTCTTTTTCATCAATGCATCAGAGTAACATACCATCTACACTATGACAATATAGGGTATCTCCTAATATGGTAAAATGGGAAGTTCTATAGTTAAAGGTTTTCTTTTGAGTGGTCGTTAAGTCAATGGGTATGGTACCATGTTGGATGTAGTCAAAGGTATCTTGGTACCATGGGGAATTAGGACCAACAACAATACATACCAATTTTGATTCTAGGATGTTGAACGCTAGCACCAACAACTGTTCCACAAGGAACTCATATTTAGGCACATTCTGTGGAATATCAAGTAGTGAGCCTATTGTTTCCATTGCATTAGCAGCTCTGTTATTGATTCAAGGAACTTTCTCAAAAGTTATTCTAATGAAGTATTCCTTTAACCTATCCACCATTCATTTATATGGTAACAAATTTTCATCTTTTATTTGGTACTCATCGTTCACTTGTCTAATCACTAGCTAAGAGTCTCCAAAGACATTTAGCTCTTTTATTCTCCATGCAATAGCCATTTTTAACCCTGTGATAAGAGCTTCATATTCTAAGATATTTTTCATGCATGGGAATGCAATCCTATAGGCCTTGGGTATACTATCTCCTTGTGGTGTGAAAAATAGAATACCAGCTCCAAATTCATGTTGTGTATGGGACCCATCAAAGTATAGAGTCCATTGGTCTACCTACTCTGTCATCAAGATACACTCACTGGAAAGTCCACTATGAGAGGTTTATGATCATCTAAGGGTGCTTCATCTAGTTGGTCTGCTATAATCTATCCCTTGATAGCTCTCCTATCCAAATAATCTATATCAAACTTACTTAAGATCATTACCCATTTGACTATTTGGCCTATTAGGGCTGCCTTCACTAGTAAGTACTTGAGTGGTTCTATCTTAGAAATTAACTTGACCTTTCTATTTAGGATGTAGTGTCTCAACTTTTGTGTTGTAAACAAAACTAAGAGACACACTCTTTCAATGGGTGAGTTGTTTAGTTCATAGCCCACTAGTGTTGTGCTAATATAGTAGACTACCCTTTCTCTATTGTTATCATCTAGTTGGGCCAAGAGAGATTCTAGTGTTGCATGTGTGCTAGACACGTAAAGTATCATCTCCTTTTTTGGGATTGAAGGCATGAGTACAGGAGGAGTAAGTAGGTACTCCTTGACTTTTTGGAATGTTTGGTCACATCTCCCATCCCACTTGAAGGTGATTTCCTTATGTAGGAGATGAGTGAAAGGGTGACACTTGTCTGCCAATTGCACAATAAATTGTCTGATGGATTGTAGTTTCCCTTATAGGATCCTTAACTATTTTAGTGTCTTTGGCGGAGGCATTTCCATTATTTCTTTTACTTTAGCCAGATCTACTTCAATCCATCTTCTTGATACTATGTACCCCAATAGCTTTCCAGATGTTACCTCGAATACACATTTCTTAAGATTGAGTCTTAGGTTGTATTGTTCAAGACTATCAAATACCTTTGCTAGATTTATCAAATGGTCTGTCCTTTTGACTAATTTTTCTAGAATTCATCCACATAATCCTCCATGATTATGTGTAGCATGTCATGAAATATTGTCATCATTTCTCTTTGATATGTTGCTCCTACATTCTTTAGACCAAAAGGCATTACATTCAAACAAAATGTTCCCCAAGAACAAGTAAATGTATTTTTGTGTTGGTCATCTGGAGAAATATCTATTTGGTTGTATCTAAAGAAACCATCCATTAAGGATAGCATCTCAAGCCCAACTGTTAGATCTACAATCATGTCAATACTCAAAAATGGAAATTCATCCTTCAGACAAGCTTTGTTTAAGTCTCTAAAGTATTGCATATCCTTATTCCCCCAATAGGTTTGGACACTGGTACCAGATTCAATATCCATTGTGGATAGTTGTTGGGTCTGATGAAACCCACATCTAGTAGTTTCTTTAGCTCTACCTTTACCAATAATGCTATCTGTGGGTGCATTTCTATGAATTTTTGCTTGATAGGCTTTGCTTCAGGTATTACAGCTAGATGATGTACCACTAATGTTGGATCTAGTCTAAGCATGTAAGCATAGGTCCATACAAAATTTATCTTTTGGGTGTTGATGAAAGCTATGAAATTGTCTTTTTCTTCTAGGTCTAGTGATGCAACATGGTCAGTTATCTTGGGGTCTTCTACTATGTTCACATTTATGGGTTTTGCTTCTTCCACTAGCAGTGTTGATCTTTCCTAATAATCTGATATGGGTAGATTGAATCTTCCATCCTTGAGTGCCTCTAAGAGGTTTTCACCTTCAGATGCATCCTTTATTTTTCTCTTTTCAAGATCTTGTAGAGCCACTAGGTGGTTTTATCTAAGGGGCCATAATTTTATGTTCTTTCTTTCATTTTTTCAACTGAAATATTCAATCTCTCCACCAAAGTATGCCTCCTATTCTAGTTCATGATTAACCCTACCTTTTGGTCTCCTACTAGTATGTCCGCTTGAAGTCCCATGAACTCTGCAATTGCCTCATCATTCCAGAATTGATCCAAAATAGGTGCATGTTGTTGTTGATTCCAATCTATGAGTTGTGGGTACCAAAGTGGGAGGTTATCATCTTGATCTACAAAGCCTATGGAAGTGTATGAAAGGGTCAGTATGGCTCGGGTGTCTTTTTCCCACTGAGTGTCTAGGTCATCATTGCTAGAAGTGGGAAAATCATATTTGGTGAAAAAGGAAGGGGAATCCCACTCATATTCATTAGAGTTTGTACTAGAATTGTAGTAGATGTTTGAAATAGTTTGATATGTTGGAGAGGGAACCTATCAAAGCTAAATTTATCAAAGAAATCTTCAATGGGTAAATTTTTGTCTAAAGTATAATAGGTATCCAATGTCTTGATGCTAGTAGAAGTTCCTTGCTTCTTCCAAGATGTTTGTCCAATTTTTGGATTAACCACGTCTTTTGGTTCATACCCTATCCCCATATTCTTCTTCCTTTGTTCTAATATAGTAGGTTTTGACCGGCCTTGTTCATGCAACCCCAAGCCACCCTTTCCATTATATCCCATATATTTAACTAATTGATAACCTCCAGTAGTAGGGTCAAAATTAGGTTCTAGCTTTTCTAGTTCTTCTTTTTCCTCCTTGTAGATCATAGATAGAAATTCCTCCTCAAATATTTCTTCATCTTGCATGTCTCCCCATCTAGTGAAAATAGTGGGCTTGGTAATCATTTGTATTATCTTGATTTCTTTTGGAACTCCATATACTCTGGGTGTTGGAGGAAGCATGCCAATATAGAATGCTTGGTTGAAAAAGTAATTCCCATTTCCCTTGTCAAGTACCTAAATCTTGGCTTCCATTTTCAGTTGATCACTTGAGATGTTCTTGGTTGAGGTAGATGGAAGTTTTGATGGGTCAACATACGAAAAGGAGTTGAATGCTATGTCATTTCTAGGAACACATTGGATTTTATTGTATTTCTGCTCTAAATTGGCACATAAATGAAAAGGCTCATGATTGAAATATAAGGTTACCTCTTTTCCTTCATGGGGGAACTTTAGGCATTGATGAAAAGTGGACGGGACTGCTTGTAAGGCATGGATCCAAGGTCATCATAGAAGGAGGTTGTATGGAAGCTCAAGATCTAGTACTTGACAAGTGGTTTCTATTAGGGATGGCCCTATCTGTACTAGTAACCTGACTGTTCCTTTAAAATTTCTTTCTAGATCATTGTAAGCCCTTATTGTGATACTTTTTCCTTTGTTAATCACATCATCAGAATACCCCAGTTGTTTGACAAATTTTAAGGTACAAATGTTTAAACCTACAACATTATCTATTAGTACATGTTTGACCATGGTTTTATGAACACCAACCTCTATGTAGAGGGATTGGTTAAGGAACGCTCTTTGGGTTAGATCTTTCTTATAAAGATTAGGTGATTAGTCTGTGTGATTTTATCAACCATAGCTTGGAACTAACTAGGATTAAGGTCATCAGTGACTATTGTTCCCAATTCCTTTTCAAGTATTTCTCTATGGGCAGGTGATATTTTTAACAACTATAAAATTGAGATTAAGGTAGGTGTTTCCTTTAATTGTTCCACAATACTATAGTCACTAGGTGACTTGATTGTAGGTTTGGGTGGTGCTCCTTGAATTGTAACTCTTCCTCGACCGATGGTTATGTTACAGTTATTGTCTCCTCCTCTTATAGTCACTATGTTTTCCCTATTATTGTCAACTTGTGAAATGGTTCCTAAAATTATGTCCCCATAAGTGTAATTAGTGTTATGTTACTCTTGTTTCTTTCCTTTGTCATTCCCTTTGGCATGGTTTAGGATTGGACCTATGTAAATCTATAGGTCCTTATTCCATGGACGATGTTTGACATCTACCTCCCCTTTGTCAATTAAATCTTAGATAAGGTGCTTGAGTCTCATGCAGCTATTTGTGGTGTGTCCTTTGATCATGTTGAAGTCACATAAATACTTCTCATTGTACCATGGTGTTTTAAAATTAGGTTCCTCATATTTTTGATGATCATTTGTTTTGAGGAGGTTTTGTTGCACTAGTTTGCGCATGACTATTTCCAATGACTCGCCTAGAATTGTGAATTGACTATTTGGTTGATCATATTGCCTTTGTTGTCCTCCCTGATTCATTTATGGGTCCACACCTTTCTTTTTTTGTGCATTGTTTGGAACATAGCTTGTCTATGCTACCTATGGTTTGTTTTGAATTGTGTTTTGTGATAACCATAATGTTCTAGCATCAACCACTCCATCATTTGTGATGTTTTTGTTTCTAGCCTAGACTTTTGGTTTCTTGTTTGAAGTAGATGGATTTTCTTTTGAGTTATATATTTTAAGGTTACCACTTGCAATGAGGGATCTTTTGATATTCAATCCATTCTCAATGGTTTCTTTAAAGTCTATCGGACATAACATTTTGAGTCGATAATTAATCTTAGGTAAGACATTGGTAATGAATATGTCTACCAATTCCTTATTGAGAATGGGCCATTTACATCTACTAGCCTTATGTCTCCATTGTTGTAGATAGGAGATAAAAGATTCTCCTTGATTCCATTTGATCATGGATAAGCTTGTAATGGTGACATCTTGTTCAATGTTGAAGCATAAGTGACCTATGAATCTACTAGACAATTCATTGAAGTTTTTGACTGGTGGTGTCAAACGGGTAAACCATTCCATAGCATGGCCTATAAGGATTCATGGAAATAATATCATAAGGTATGATTCATTATGTCATACTTCCATGCATGATACTGAGAAATCTCGTATATGCTCCATTGGATCCCCTATTCCTTTATATTTTTTTTCAAACCTAGGTATTTCAAAATTCTTTGTAAAGGGGATTTCGGTGATAGATTGATCAAATAGGAATGGGCATATCTCTTGGATAGTATAGGTTTTCTTTTTTTTTCCATCTTGCATTCCTGCTACTTATTGGGTGACTTCTTCTAGCTTCATTTCCATGTCTGTTTTTGGTAGGTTTGTTTGTGAGTTTTGTGTATAAGAGCCTTGTTGTCTCATCATGTTTGGGTCATATATCAGATATTGTGAAGGTATGAGACCTTGGTAACCATTTTGGTTATATACTAGGCTAGGTCCTTGATGGGTGTAAGGAGGTTTAACTCCTTGTTGTTGAGATGAAGTGTATTTAAGGTTACCATGTTGATGTGTTATTGGGACACCTTGTTGTTAGGATGACTGGGGAAGGGAGGTCTATGGTACACCTTGCGGTTGGGAAGGACTAAACTTAAGGTTACCCTACTAATGTATTATTGAGACACCTTGTTCATAGAAACACTGAGGAAGGGTCCTATGTGGCACACCTTGTGAATGGGTAGGACTAAACTGAAGGTTACCCTATTGATGCATTATTGGGACACCTTATTGGTAGGATGACTGAGGAAGGGTGCGCTATGGCACACCTTACTATTGGGAAAGATTAAACTAAAGGTTACCCTGTTGTTGTGTTATTCAGACACCTTGTTGGTAGGAACACTAAGGAAGGGTGCTCTATGGCATACCTTGCGATTGGTATTATTGGTTCAAAAGCGGACCATATGGTACACCTTGTTGGTGGTACTGATTGTTCAGAGGGGGACCTTGTGTCCCACCTTGTTGAAGGTATTAAATGTTTTGAGATGGGTCAATATTTGAGATATTATGAGGTATATACTATCCAGAAGCAGGATTTTTTTTAGTGGTTCATATTGTGATGATCCTCCTTGATACAGTTGTGCTACTACTACTTGTTCAACCTGAGTTGGTTTTCTAAATAATGGGTTCTCTTTGGTTTGACCATCATGTTGTGAGAACATAGGTGACATGTTTGGCATCTCTAGAGGTTCAGTTATCTATCTTACAACTGAGTTATCTCCTAAGGGAATAAGGTTGGCATCCTCGAGAGCTTCTACGTTGAAATCCACAGGTAATTTAGCACCACTTTGTGCTAACTTGAAGAAATAGGAGTTTGGATCTTTTCTCAACAACCTATCCATTAGTTTAAGAACCTTGGGGTTGTTGGAATGTTCAAATAGTTCATCCTCATTTATATCTTCCTCTGTGTCTACCTCCTCTATGATCATTCTATCTAGGTCTTGGTTATTTTTTTCAATTACCTTCTTTTGTTTGAGATTTAATTCCTCTTCGCTGAAGGTGCTTCTATACATAAGCCTCTTGTATGATGTTTTCAGGTTAGTTGGCCTATAGCCCCAAGGGCTACATTCATTTCCTATGGTATTGGTTGGTGGGATACTAGTGTTGGTTTTGTTTTGCTCCATTTTCTTTCAGTGTTGTGACCTTGTGGTTGTCATAAACAAATTGGATCAAGGTAGGAAAAAATGGTGCTAGACCTCTAAAGTTTTCAAATCCAATGTTAACCTAAATAAGAGGGTATATTTAGGTATGTGAATCTATTTTTCCTCTCTAGAGAAGTCCAGTATCATGAAAAAGACTTGGGTTTTGACCAAAAAAGAACATGTACAAATCTAGATCATTCTTGGAAGCATGTCTATAAAAGTTTTCCACCAATTTATTTCTATTTTTTTGTAGTGTTGCAAGGTGTTTCCTAAGAGCTTTTGGTTTAAGATTCCTAAGTCAAGAGTAATGACCTGTAGTCTTTACTTTAGGGATCCTAACTCTACGTGAGAACATGGATGAATAAAGATGTTTATTGCCAAGCAGGGGGTGGTAATACAAGTCTCTCAACTTCCATGTTTTTTTTCTCTTCTTCTTCATTTAAGATGATGGATGCAATGAGAAATTGGTGGGGTGTTTCATTTTTCCAAAATGAACATTCTCAAACTATTTATTATGTTGGTTTGGGCACTTTCAATGTGTGTAAGGATAGGATGGATAATAGGTGCTACAAGGCCTGGTTGTTGAACATAGTTGTAGGTCACCAAATGGTCATAAGGTGTGGTGGTATGGAGTGGTTTGTTATGAAACTCAAAAACCCTAAAATTTGAGTGATGTGGAATGTAGCTACTTTTTGGAAATCAAAATGCTAAAGAACTAGGCTCAATATTCCACTTCTTGATCTAGAGGATATGTTGTGGGAAAGATCCTTGAACTATCTGTGAGTTCCAAGTAACTGTTGATATCATATATTTTTTTGATTGTAGGAACGATTCTAATGAACATTATGTTGTATTTTGATTTTAGATAAGTAGTATGGGAATAATGAGTGATAGACTTTGTGACCAATTTTTTTTTCCAAGTATCTTGTTCAAGTAAATGACCTTATAAGCAATCTAAGTGTTCTAGCAAAAATAATGTGAGTTGGAATGGAAATTTTTGTAACTTCTTTGTTGTTTATTTCCCTTGTTTTTTAATATGGAAAATGATATAATAGCAGTGGACTAACTCACAAGCATGGACTTTTTGTGACCTAATTTTCTATAGCTTAGGTTGTGAAATCATGAAAGCCAAACCATAGTTACCCAAGACATTACTTTGATCAATGTAACCTAAAAATAAAACCAAACTATTCATAAATCTTAAAGGATAAATCCTTTCAAGGAATCTAAACATAAGGCTTCTTTCACAAGTGTACACTAGCTCAAAGGGTTTGTGGTTTGACTATCTTGTTCATTGTTTGTTTTGATGTGTTCTTTTTTCTTTAAACCAAACATAGAATTTGATGTCACAACTATTTTTAAATGTAACTGGATAATTTTAACATTAACAAAAAATTACAACCCTAGTGGAGAGAAACCATCCTCTTAGGTGGGACTACCTCATGCTCCGAAGAGATGATTTTACATGCAAATTATGGCACAGGCCTATAGTCAGACTTGGCAAGTAACTTATTGGAAGTACATTCCAATGCACCACTTTTAGAGAATGTTTTGGATAAATAGGGTGGCTTCTAAAATAGTTGGTTCTTAGTCATGTTCTAGGGATATTATTTTTGGGCACCTACACATGCAACATTTTGTTCAATTAAGAACCTTCCAGCCCTTTCAGGTTTTTACACATCACAAGGATATTGAGGAAGAATATGTCAGTATAGGACATCCGCACCTGGTGAGTGATGAACTTTCCTCACAGTCACAAAAGATTTATATAGTGGTCCAGAATGAAAGTATCACTTGGGTCACCTATGAGTTCTCCAATGTGGGATGTGTCACAATAGGCAGGTCCTCTAAAGGAGGTAAAACTTTAAAATAAATTCAAAGCTCAAAAATGTTCTTTTCTCACCCAACATCACCAAAAAATGGTGCGAGGGGAGAAGAAAAATCACTTCAGCTTGCCAATCAATGCATGCACGGAAGACAATTCATTGTAAATTGATTTATTTTAAACACCTCGAGCGGTGTTATCCCTAAGAATATATGAGTAAAAATGAAATGTCCTTTTTACTTTGCACCAATTGAAATTTTCAAGACATCAAGCAATTAAGATAGCAATGGTGTGAAAATAATAAACACATTTTGTTCATTTTTAAGCCCCAAAGTTGAAATGTTTCTAAGAAAATCAGGCCTAGTCATTAATGGTCAACAAAATGTAAATCGGACATTTTTTAACAAATTGAAAGATGTTTATGCTCTTTTTATGCACCAAATTTAAACGTTCCTAATTATGAAAATATGAAATGTGCCCATTTTAGAGCCCCAAATTGAACTGTTTTATGTTCTTTTTATGAGCACCAAAAAAAGAATTCCTATTTTAGAAAGTTTTGAATAGTTTATTTTAACAACACCAAATTGGAAATGTGAGAGTTGTGTTATTCATTTTTAGAGCACCAAATGGAGATTCCTACTCTAGGAAGCTTTGAAAATGTTTATTTTAACAACACCAAATTTGAAATGTGAGAGTTGTGTTGTTCATTTTTAGAGTACCAAATGGAGATTCCTACTTTAGAAAGCTTTGAAAATGTTTATTTTAACAACACCAAATTTGAAATGTCAAAGTTGTGTTGTTCATTTTTAGAGCACCAAATCAAGATTCCTACTTTAGAAAGCTTCAAAATGTTCATTTTAACAACACATAATTTGATGTGTGAGAGTTTTTTTTGTTCATTTTAAAGCACCACAAGTAAATTCCTAAGTTAATAAGTGAAAATATTTGTGGCTCCAAAGATCTTGGACCGATCATCTTCCTTGTATCAAAGGTGTTAGTTTTTTTCATAAAATAATGCACCATAAATCCTACAAAATCTTCCAAAGAGATATTAGAAACTTTCCAAACACAACACACAATCAAATGTTATGGTTAGACTATTGATTAAGCATCAAAAATCCTACAACCTAGACCAAATTGTGAGGTAAGTTAACTTTAAGCACGCCAATAAAAAATTTAAATGCATAAAAATCAAAAACCACCTACACCAATGCAAAGATCATAAAATTATACCCCTTTTAAAAAAAAAAATCATTGAAAAATACTTATGTATGACCAAGATATGGTCATTTAAAGATAGGGTAAACAAAGGTGCCCCTGCCAAAATAAAATATGAGTTTCTAGGCCTGGCAATGGCGTGGAACACCTTTTAGAATCCCTCAGGAGCCCTGTAGCTTCAATTCAACTCATGAAAACATTAGTATTGAGGACCATTGGTCCCACTGGGTGTGCTAGAATGTGTGAGGGGGAACAAATCCATTAGGAAAATGATGCAAACAACAAGGTCAAATGTAGAATTTGAAATCAAAAACTAATCTAATTCAAAAACACCCAATCTATCCTATTCCATCACTCATGAAATGTGCAAATCTAAGCTATTTGAATGAAATGAGATCCTAAGATTAACAAATGAATTCAAATAAAAAGAGATTAACATCCCATGTCTGAGTGTATTTTCATGATGTTGGGTTGTTCGTATCACTACAAAGCCTCCACTGCTTACATGCAAAAGCTTCATGATCAATGCTTGTTCTTGAAGAAATGATGAAGCTCTATCAATGGTGATCTTGACAACACTTTTTTGCATCGGGTAAGTTGAAATTCTGATCCTTATTTGTGAAGAGAAAGGCTTGTTATATAGAAAAAGTAATTTTGAACCAACGGTCAAGATCGCGTTGGAGAATGTTCAAATCAATGGTCAAAATGAGTTGAGAGGATTTAGACATGAAAAAATTGTGCAAAGTTGATTGCACAATTCGGGTGATTGAAGAATATATTGGCTAGTTAAGATTTTGATTGCTTATTTAGCAATTGATTGATTAGTTAGGGTTGAGCTAGGAATTAGATGGTTGGGTTAGCAAAATTAGATTGCTTAGTCAGAAACCATAATTTTCTCAATTAGAAAGTGGGTGAGGAATAGGAATTAATTGATTTAATTAATTAATTACTTTTTGGAGTTGAATGTGCAAATCAATTTTGAATTTTGCAAAAAAAAATTGCATTAGTTTGATTTGATTTTTGATAAATGATTTGAATAGTTTGATTTAATTATTCAAATTTTGAGGGAAAGTGAGTTAATTAAGTTATTACGATTTAATAATTTAATCAACTCAGGAGATAATGCATGGAGAGATAATGAGATAGTTAACTAAATAGATTGTTTTAGTCAACTAGAAGAAAGTATTTGTTACATTTGAGGAGATTGTGCATGAAGAGATAATGAGACAATTAACTAAATAGATATTTTAGTCAACTGGTTTAGAAGAGCTAGTTAAGTTTGAGGGAAATTAATTAATTAAATGATTAATTAATATCAAGAGGAACGTGCACATGTGAATTTGACTTTAATAAATAAATTTTATTTATTAAAGTGATGGTGTTGAATGAATTAAATAATTACTGATAATCATTTAATTAAATTAGAAGAATATGTAGGGTTAAATAATTAAAACAATTATTTAATGTAGAAGTTGAAAGAGGATTAAATGAAGAGTTAACTAAATATATTGTTTAGTTAACTAAAAGAATAATTAGTCCATGTGGAGAAGATAATTAATTAAATTAATTAATTAATATTAACAGGAACATGCATGATGATTTTTTTTTAATAAATAAAAGATTACTTTTTAAAGGGGTGATGTTGAATGGAGATTAAATAATATTTACTATTATTTAATTTATGAGGGGGGATTGATTCATTTAATTAATCAATTATTTTTTGGATTTGAACGTGTAAATAAAATTTGACTTTTGCACACAAAGTTGCATTGGTTTGATTTGATTTTGATGATATGTTGAATAGTATTATTCAATTTATTCAAATTTGGAAGGAAAGTGAGTTAATTAAATTATTATGGTCTAATAATTTAATCAACTTAGGGGAATAAAGTTAATTAGTGATATAATTAAATAATTGACGTTATTTAATTAATCATGAAGAATAAAGTTATATTAGGACTATATTAAATAATTGAAGTTTATTTAATTTTTTGAATTTAATGAAAACGTAAATTAATTAAATAATGTTGTATTATTCAATTAATAACATAAATTAGGTTTTTAGGATTTTATTAAATAAATGAAATTTATTTAGTTGGTCGAAAATGATGAAAAAGTGAATTAATTAAATAATGTGTTATTATTTAATCAATAGAGGAAATTTAGGGTTAAAATACTAGTCCGTAGGCTAGGACAATTTTAGGTGTCTGCGGGAAGGAACCATGGGAGGTTGTTCAACCAAATTATCTTTAGCTCTATAAACTTGTTAAATATTAGGAGGTAGAACAAGATTGGTATGGTTATCTCTTGGTATTTTACAAGAAATAGGTGGAGGATTTGTCATGGATTGGTCTTGGTTACTTGAAAGAGATTTTGGTTCAATCATGGCTACATTAATGATCAGAGGCTCAATAATGGGTTGACTCATGTTGCTAAGGGATAATTTTTCTATGCACTTTTCCTTGAAATTTTGATAATATTTTAAAAAGAAGTCCTCACAAGGCTTAATAGGTTCCATGGGTTTGGGTCAAAACAAATCCAATGAGAAATTCCCATGGGAAGGCATGAGATTAAAGCCACTATGATGCACAATAAATATGTCATTGTCAAATGGGAAATTTAAGCATTTATGCACTACAAATGGGATGACATCCATGGATAACCAAGCTTCACATGAATTGGTTAGATGATGGGATGACAGAGAATGAGACATTAAATTGTTTTGGTCCAACTTTTAATGGGAGAGTGATTGAACCTATTATAGGGCAAGAAAAACCATTATGTATTTTGATCCATGCTTTCGGTTGTTTATCTTGATAAATTTCATGAAAATTTATAAGAATTCCTTAGTGATCACATTCTCTACACATGAGACCAATTAATATCCCATTAGTAGGCTTGTCATTGATTATTCTAGTGATGTAAAGACAACCATCGAGTGTGTGTTTGACTATGTCATTTTGTTAGAAAGAAATGTTCATAGACATTTTGGTTTGGACCTTATGAGGTTGAACATCAGTGATGATGACTAGATTATCATATTCATTATCATTCATTTTATCATCAATGATGCCAACATTCATCACATTGTTCTTTGCATCACTAGCTTTCATAAAAGAGATATTATGATTTTTCATGGGGTTGTTGAATATTTTCAAGTTGTGGTTAGGTGGGGAAATGGACTTATTTCCTTGATCATTACAACCACCAATCTGGATATGGTTAGAACCAATGAGGTCTTGCACAATATGTTTAATATTCCTAAAATGTTTTGTATCATGTCCATTTTGTCAGTGATACTGGAAAAGTAAATTTGAGTTAAAGTTTGGAGGTAAGCGCTTAGTGGTGTCGATGTATCTAATGAGAGGTAAGGTAACTAAGTTCTTACTCATAAGTTGCAACATGATGGAATAGAGGGTACCAGGTAATAGGATAAACTATCTAGTTCTTTCCTTGAATTGATATGGATTTGTTGTTTTTATTGTAGCTACTTGAGAGTCAACATGTTGACTTCTTTGGGGTGGATTTATATATAAAAATCTCTTATTTTTCTCTTAAATGGTTGAAAATTATGATGGGGAACAAATTCATATTTCTCAGGGAAGTTAGAGGGGATTTTTGCTTCACAATGACTTGACAAATTTTGATAGTCACGAAGAGCCGTGCACAAATGTGTAAAGGAGGGAAATTTAATCATCCCAACCTTCTCTTGAATTTTGTTTTCCAAATTTTCAATGAACATTCTTTGAAGTTTAATAGCAGGAATCTTAATGTTGATTTATGAGTAAAGAAATTGGTATTGTGCTATAAAATCAGTGATCTTTTAATCATCCTTTTGTTTAAACTTCATTAAATCAGCTAAGGTAATTTTGGGACAAATGTGCACTTGGAAATGGTTGAGAAATGCATTAAAAATTTCATTAAATGAACTAATTGAGTTATTTGGTAAAGAGAAAAACCATTCCAAGGATGTATCTTTCAAAGATCTAGGGAAAATTTTAGCCAAGAGCTCATCTTCAAAAAATAAGTCATTACATAGGAATGTGTATGTCGATACATGGTTGTTGTGGTCTCCTTTACCACCATATTTCTCAATTATAGTAATCTCTATGCCTTGTGGTAATTTTTTCTCTCAATGTCTCCAAGGATAATGGGTTTATTTTGATATATTGTAAAGGTTAGGCATTTTTATTTTGGTTCAATGTAGAAATTTTTTGTTGGAGGGATGAAACATTTTGCAAGAGTTGGTGAAGGACATAATCATTGGTTGCATTTGGAGATGGGGATGAATAAGGTAGAGGTGTATATGTATTTGGAGGATAAGTGAATTGCAAGTTTGTGAGGGGAGATGTGTTAGGAGATATGATATTTGAATGCACAAAGATAAAGGGATTCCTAGTGGAAATTCCTAAGGTTGTATTGGCATTACTAGTGGGTGGCTTTGTTGTTGTATTAGTTGGATTAGTTTATGTAGGAATAGAGGCCACAATTGTAGGAGGAGGAATTGGATTTCCACCTTCACTTTGAGTGTATCCCAAAGTTTGAGCACAACTAGCCATTGTAGGGACATGATTGTCAATGATATGATCTAGGATACACACAATTTCTATTCCTTATTCATTATCAAAGCATTTTCCTCATGTTACCTATGATAGGAACTATAGTACAAGCAATGTATTCAACACTCACAAAGTCTTGCAATTTTTCTAAGGCTTCATTCATTTTTTTTATCTTTTCTTGATGGGAATTAGCAACCAAAGTGCCAACATAAATCACATTAGTTGTGGGAAGGGTGGTCATGGGAAATTTTGTATCAAAGCTATAGCCCATAATGGGTTGACTAATATCAACACTATGGGTGAAAGAGTTGGAAAACTCAAGATCCATGGTGGATGTAGTAGTGCAAGATGGCATGAGTCTTGAACTACATCTCACTAAAGTATTGTTAATAGGACACTAGGTTGTTAAGCTCATACAATTTTCACCAAACCTAAGTGCATCCAAAATAGAGAAAGGGTGCTATTCAAATGCAATAAACACCTAGAAGTATGAATCACATTGTAAGTACGCAAAAATATTTAGCAATTTTTAGATTTGAAACAAGATAATCTACTGATTATGCTATGAAAAAATATAAAAATGATGTATTTTAATATCAATTTGAATTTCAAACAATGCACTTAATTTGACCAATTTAACTCAATGCAAGAAAGTACAAAATTTTCTAATTTCAAAAAATAAAACATAGATTTAGTAACAAAAGAAAACAAAGCAAATATAGATAGAATAAAGCCCAAAAATTTGGAAAAGCACTTAAATAGGCCTAATTCACCCTATGGAAAATCATTCCTAGGTCAGGGATCTAAAAAATCAAAGTTTAAATTTGTTGCTTAATGTTTGACTCCCCAATTTCAAATTGCAAACTGTGGTTCCAATAATAGAATTTTTGGATTTAGGTGTCCTAATGCAAATGGAATTAGTGATAAATGATTAACAAAGTGACACTTTTTTTGATGCAATTTTAACTAAATTTTTTTATGTAAATGACTTTAAATGTACACTAATATATAAGTACTATGCAAAATCAATGTAATATGCATGAATTTTTTTGGGTTTTTTAGATTTAAATAATGCAAAATGCAAATTTAAAACCCTAATTGAGATGTAAAATAATGCAATCTTGAAAAAACTAAATGGAATGAAAATTAGTGCAATTTTAATGTACAAACTAATGCAAATCCTAGATCTAGGATTTTGATAACCTCTAAATCAAAAATTAAGATGTACAATGTCAGGCTTACCAAAATGAAACAAATAAAAATGAGGTGGGTGATAAAATGGGTAAATGGATAATGCATGCACCTACACATTCTTTATTTTGTTAGGAAAAAGAGATCCCCAAAGGAAGAATTTCCTTTCAACCCTTAGGTGGGTCAACCCTATTAGAGATATTGGCTATTTTCCTTATGACAAGATGAGGTAAATATGCTTGAAATGAACTTTGGGGAAAAAAATTAAAATTACTAAATGAATTCAATTATGCAATGTGAAACTTTAATAATATATTTCAGGCATAAAACAGTTAGGAACAATTGACTTCTAGCAAATCTAAGAAGGGCAAGTTGATGTGTACCAATTACCAAAGGTTGTTATTGAGTGTCCTCCTAAGAGAGATTTGCCTTAGAGAAAATAGGTCCTACTATAGTGATAAAAAAATATAATTTCATAGTCCTCTGCTCCTTGATCTAACTTCCCGATGACTCCAAATATCACTATCATAAATTAAGAAATAAATTTTGTAAATGAGTTTTTTTGTCTTAAAAAATTTGTAAAATTTCACTTCTAATTCAAATCTTCAATCCTTCTTCACCTATAAATTTGCACATAAAAAGAGAGGGATTCTTTTTGTTTTTGGTGAATGTGGGTTTTCCTTGGTCAAACCCTATTTTGGTAATTAAACCTTGAAATGAAACAATAATGAAAGAAAAGAATGATTTATGAATATTAGCTTGTCACAACTCACTAAACCATTGAATGGAGATCCTTAGAGGATTGAATTCTAACACATCTCTCTTAGGTCTTGATCTTGCTTTGAATGGCTTGAGTGGATATTGATCTTGATGCTTGAATTTGGACTTGAATGCTTGAAATGTACATGAAAATGTTAGCTCCAAAACATACATGAATGAAAATAACTTTGACATGATGACCTTGATCTTGATTGTTGATGTAGAAGACTAATAAATCTTATATTTAACACTTTTGACAATAATATTTTCTCTTTTCAAGTGTCATAAAATGTAATCACTACACAAATAAATGGAGAGATATAGGAATGGAGATATAAAGACAACAATAGTGAAAGAGAGAGAGAGGTGATATCAAGAGATGTAGAGAGGGAAAGAGGGAGCGAAGGAGAGGTAGAGAGATAGGTATATAGAGAGAGTTCTAATGAGTGAAAAAGAGATAGGGAAGTTGGGAGGGATGCAAGGAGAGGTAGAAAGATAATTCTAGACATTGGGGGATAGAGAAAGTAAGAGAGAGGCATAGAGAGACAAAGAGAAAGAGAGATATATGAAGAGGGACTAAGAGAGGGAGGGATAGGTAGAAAAATAGATCTAGATCTCTTAGGGAGAGAGTGAGATAGATGGAGGGTAGAGAGATGGGGAAGTAGGGATGGAGGGAGAGGTAGAGAAATTGGTCTATAACATGGGATAGAGTGTGTGCGACATAGTGAGAGGTAAAAAGAAAGTGGGAGAGACAAAGATATATAGATAGAGAGACACAAAGAGAGATAGAGAGACAAAGAGAGGAAGGGAGACAAATATTGAGAGACTAAGTGTACCGTATATTTTTGGGTAGGGATTTATAGACTACTCTTGCACTCTTAGGATATTTCACCTAAAAGGAGAGAGATAAACCCCACTCAAAAGTCTAGGTGGTTCACTTAAATTAAGATGTGTATGATGTTATTTGGGATAAATGGGAGGATTTAAATGCAACCATGAAGTGTAATTGAATGAATATGGATCCAAAACCTAAGAAATATGCAATGTTTGAAAACATAGTGATGTTTGTAAAAATCTTAAAATGATTAATAAAAATGAAAATTAAACAAAAAAAAAAGCCAAATATTAGAATATGTGCACCTTAACAGATGAAGAGGACTAGAAAGCAATCTAGAAATCTAAAAAATCTGATTTTGAGCTGACTAGGATTCATTCGCCACCCTGGAAGAATCAGTCCCAAGTCAGGGTTTTTTTGCATAGAAATTGTTTTCTAGTAACTGGGTGTTTGGATATGCATCTAACTCAAAATGGCATATTAGGAGGGACTCATTTTCCATGCATGGTGAATCAATCCACTTTTAATTTTTTTTTGTGATTTCAAATCTATGTTATGCACCTTAACACCTGTACAACACTTTTTCATACGGAAACCCGAATCGGGATCTCAAAAAAATTTTGCAAAACAACTTAAATTTTTTTTTCTAATAGGGGGTTTTCCTTGGTCAAACCCCTAGTTGGGTAATTAAAACTTGAATGGAGAAAAATCAGCATAAAACCCTAGCCTTAGATGTGTTAAAGACTAGGAAAGTCTAAAGTATGTCAAAAACCCTATTCTATTGTGCAAGAATAAGAAATGCAAATGTGATTTGAATAATACAAGATCTCAACCCTAGAAATATCACAACAAATAAAAAATGGAGACAAAATGACATGCAAATGGAATGTGAATGAAATGTAAACCTTAATCTCAAGATAGAGAAGAAATGGAAGATGGAATCACTTTGAAAACAAGTCTCCAGGCTTGATTTGATGCCTAGTTGCATCTCCTAAATGTAGATTTCTCCATGATTCATCATAGGAATGCATCATAAACCCTTTGTAATGTTGAATCTTGATAAAAAAAATTGAGCTTCAAGACCTTCAAAAACCCTAGTTTGATGCCCTAAAACTTCAACTTTGCTAATTAAACTTGTTGTAGAAGACTTGACTTTAGAAATTTATTTTATAAAAATGATTAAAAGATGTGTAAAATGACTAAAAATGAGTATTTATAAGCAACAACACCTAATTTTCCCATTATTTAGACCTTAGAGGCTGACATTCACCAAAAAGTTAAGTTAAATTAACTAAATTCCTGCTCAAAATTGAAATTTCCCTGAAAAGGGACTCATTCGCCACCCTTCGCAAATGGGTCCCACTAGAGTGGACTCACTCACCCAAGGTGGCGAATGGGTCCCACTAGTGGTTTTTGAAGGTGGGTTTTCGAGATATGAATGAATTGAATGTTGTTTGTTAGAATTTATGTTGTTTTTTAGGTGAAATGAGCCTCTAGATAAAAAATAATGGGTCTTAGGGGCCTATAAATGTTGTTTTTTAGGATAAATGATGCAAAGGTACTCAAATAATTAGGCGTGAAATTGTATCTTTTCTCAAGAGGTTCTAATTTTCTATGGCACACTAAGAGAGAGAGGGAAAGAGGGGGTTAGGGAGAGTTATATATAGGTCTAGAGAGAGGTAATTAGGAAAGGAGGGAGGGAGAGGTGTAGAGATATGACTAGAGTTGAAGGGAGAGAGAGCGAGATAGAGAGAGGTAGAGAGGGGATAGGGAGATATTTCTAGAGTGATAGGGAGAGTTGAGATAGAGAGATATAGATAGGGAAGGAGGAAGAGAGGTATAAAGATAGGTATAAATATTTTGGGAGAGAGTGAGATTAAGAAAGAGATAAAAATTACTGGAGAGATAGGGATGGAGCTATAAAGAGAGCAAGAGAGAAAGAGGTGAGATTAAGAGAAGTAGAGAGTGACTAAGGGAGGGAAGGAAAGGTAGAGAGATATATCTAGAGAGAGGAGTCTAATGAGTGACAATGAGAGACTATATAGGAATAGATTTGCAGCCCCTTTGCAAATTCCCCTTTTACATCCCTTCACCTTAGAAAATTAAATCCAACTTGATAATTCCACATCACCCATCCACAATGCATCCACTTGGCACTTGTATTTTGTGTCAAGGGGGAATTTTTGTTAGGGATGTGAGCTTGGCATGTGGACATCTGCATGGCATGCTAGAGTCCTTGACATATTCCTAACTTTGGAGTCCATAGGGATTTTACACTCCTCATTGGGGATGAAATGTAATGCCTATGTGTCAATCTTTTGGCCCAGAAATTACTCTTTCCCTCCCATTTTCATCTTCAAATGCCTTTCTTGCACTTTCACTTCATCTCTTTTGGCAATTTGGACTCCATTCTACACCAACTTGATCTTTTGAGCACTCTTTGGAGCAATTTAGTCCATCTTCTTTACATCTTGTTGCACCTTTTGCCACCATTGGAGTTGCAACTTGGTGTCTCGAGGGACTTCTTCTTCATTGTTGCAGAAGCATAGACTTTACCAAGCTTGTACCCTCTTCTACATGCTTGAGGGAACTTCAATTGAGAAGGTGAAATTGCTTCTTGATTTACATAGCATAGTGCTTTTATGATTGTTGGATACTCTTTTCTATTGTTCTCTTTATCAAATTCTCTATCTCATTGATTTTTTGGTTGTCCGTGGAGGTGGAAACACCAAAATAAGGGTTTGATTAAGGAAAACCCTATACATCCCCAAAATTTTCCTCTCTTTGTTGTGTGTAGGTGTGCATGTGCATGGAACTTGCTGGCAAACTAGAAACTTAGTGAGTTGGACTTTGTCACCTTTGTTTTCTCTATCTCCTTTATCATCTCTATAATCACTTATTATATTTCGTTATTATGTTTAGTTTGTTGAATCTCATTGACTAGGCCATTAGTAGATTTTTCCTAAACTCTGCATTGTACTTTTCACTTTCTAGTTGTATAGACACCAGTGCCCCAGAGAGATGCCAATGTTCTACACTATTGTCCTTGACCTGTACAGTTGTCCTCATTGACCCATATAGTTGTCCTCGGGTAGAGAGCTATATGAGGTACAGTCTAGATTCCAAAAACTAGCTTATCTAGTCTCATTCAAGCTTTTAGATTAGTAGAGGGACAAAAGCACTTGAGAGTTCCCTTAATTCTCTATCCCTAACCTAAAACACCCACCTAGCTTAAGGTAAGATAGGGCATCCCTCAGTGCTTGGCTCTCTATGACCTAGGGCCTTGGTGTGGTTGGTCCCCTACCTTACATTTTGGTGAACCCGATGTGAACCATTTTTATTTTGTTTAGTGATGTTGAAAGGCCCTTTCCTCATATCCTAGGAGAATTTTGGGTTAGAGTGTTGTGAGGTATTGTGCCTTGCAATCCAACCTATGACCTCTAGTGGTCTAGTTGGAAGGTTCTGAAGGCATTGCAGAATGAAACCTTAGTGGGGTCACTAAGTAATTGAAAAACCTTTGTGGGCTCTATGAAAGTTTCATCTAGTGTACGCAATGGCCTCCTTTTTACATCTTCCCATCCCATCTATGGAACCTACAAGTAGTTCTCCTAGTATAACCTTCACCTCACAGGACCTGACGATGAATTATAACTGAGAGTCATCTCCCTTATAAATCTCCACATGAATCAATGAAAACACTGTAATAGGTGTTCTTGTTGACCCAACGTGTCAGGTGAATGTCATAACTGAGGAGATTTTGTTGATTAAATTCTTGTAGAAAGATGTGTATGACAAATCCAAGAGTATCATCTATACAAACAATGGGCTTTTCATACCTCTCCTTAGCTGCATCACCTTGTTGGTCCTTGTTAGACCTAAATAAGTGAATTTACTCTTTGGCATAATCCTGGGGTCTAAACTCTTTAGGGTGAAACTAGGTATCCATTGGTTGGTCACTATGAATGTAGTTCCTTCAGTAGTGTATAAATTCCTAAAGTTCATCCATGAGGATATAGTGCATGTAGTTCATGACACTAGCTATAAGCTGTCAATTGCGTATGGCAGCTATTCACTGGATCACTTTTGGCCTACACTTGTTGGTATGCTTCCTCCTAGGTTGAACCTCTTGTATCAAACCTATGCAAAGTTCAAGAGGGGGCACTTAATGACTAAAATGAGATACCCTCTGTCTCCCTATGCTATCTCACATAGGGCTTTCCTGAAGGCTGATAGCGATGTCGCCTTGGCTTGGAAAAGAGAAAAGAAGAATGTTGCTTAGTGCTCTTCTTATTCTTTTTTTGATGTTGTTATGCCTATCACTTCCTCTTGCCTTGTTGCAACATCATCAGAGTATGCCCTAGGTGTTTTATGGAGAATCCTATGGTGCTCACTTAGCGAAAGCCCAAGCATCCAGTGTTTGAACTTCCCATTCTACCCATGGTGCCTAGGCCCATTCAGTATGGTAAAGGGAAGGGTCCCCATGGGGATTCCTCTATGTTTCAGCCTTTGTGGCCTCCTACTACTCCTGACCCCAAGGAAATGAATGGGAAGAGACCTACCATTGAGGCATTAGGGATGACTCCCCTCACTATTGCTCCAAACTCCTCTCAACCTCTCCCTCTTGCTCTCATATTGGAGTCTCTCACTCTATTAGAAATGACCATGATTGACACATTGATGGCCAAGAAGGGGCCTTCTATTCCATCCCAGCTCTCAACCTCTAGCTCCTAGAATTGTAGGAACCACCTTGTGCATGAGCACAAGGGTTGGTGAAAGGTTGTGGCTTTTGAGGAGGTCACTTTACAAAGAAAGGAAGGGGAGTCGACAACCCCTATTTTAGGGCCTACTATTGTGTCCTCCTCTCCCATCACCTCTGCTTTAGTTCAGTTAACCCTGGTGCTACTTTTGGCTTGTACTGTGAGTGTAAATGCATCAAACCCAAAAAAGGTGTAGGTGTTTATTGCTCCTTTGGTTGAGCCACCTCTACTGATGTCCCTCTCAAAAATCCTTCCATTCTCAAAATCCATGGACATTCCAAACACCTTGGTTGTGTCTGTCACAATTTTCTCCTCCTTCACGCCTTCTACCTAATCTATGGGGATCTCACGTCCTTTGATGAAACGGAAGATGGTGGATGGTACCACTATCAATGGGGAGTGAAAGAGGAGTCCACCTTCTTCAGAGGGTGGTTCTACATTAGCATGTGCCATCCTAATGATGGAAGAAGTTTTGATGTCCCTGGAGTTTGTCACTGCTCCTAAGTAAGTCGATGAGCATAGCAGTGAATCTTGAGTGTCACCTCCCTTGTTTGTTGATTCAACTTATGGAACTCTTTTGAAATGTATTTTTAATTATTTGGATGAGGTCTCGGCCCTTTTAGTGATCTTCATGAAGTCAGTGACCTTTACCCCATAAGAACTGAGTGGAGAATACCTCACAGGGCCTTCTTCCTTGGCTCTTGTGGGGGGTCAACGGGTTCCCCCCTTGATCTTCCACCCTTGAAGGCTCATCTGATTTCCTATATAATGATCTAGATTAAGAGGTTGATGACCTCTTAGTTGATGAAGACTAGGGGGAAACTCTTCTTACTTGTAGAGTAGATTATGTGTGTTTTTGTGTTCCCTCATGCTTGTCATATGTATTCCTGGATGACCCTTGTCACCCTCGTAGGTGCTTGGATATAGGATTATTTATGTTTCATAAAGCTTCCTCTATTTTTTGCATCATTCTTCCTCTATTATGTGTATTGATTTTTGACAATTGGGGATGATGCAAAGTGTTGAGAGAATTTAGGCTTCCCTTCCATGTTGACCCAATCTTTTGTTTCTATTTTTCCTTCTTGTGCATTCTTCATATGGTCTAATATAGTAGGGGTTTGATGATAGTTCATTAATATACTATTACTATAATTATATATATTTATGAGTAGCTCTGACCCTAAAATATTAGATTGCCCCTTTGTCCCTTGTTTGTGATGTTGCTATTTTCCAAGCTATATTATTGATCTCTTATCTTTTTTTCTTGCTTCATGATGTTGTGGTGCTCATGTGTTGTCACTTGTGTGTGCAACAACATTACCATAGTGACATCTCGCTATGTTCTATAGACCACATCACTTTTTCATTCTTTCTTTTCTCTACTTAGGATGTTACATGCATCCGCATTCAACACACACCATCCTAAGGGGGGGCCTATCATGTCAATTTTAATTTTTAGAAAATGCATTTAGTGACCAAAAAATATTTTCTTGAAAATATTTTCAAAAATCGTATTCTCAATAAGGAACCCTAGTGGAATGTGTTTCCTTCATCATGGGTTTGTAAAGAAAGAACTTGAAAAACTTTCCTCTGAGGAGGGAGAAAATTTTCCTATGAGAGAAGCCTCAACCTTCCCCTCATGAAGGGGCATTTTCTTCCTTTTGAATTCCTTGGTGAAGTGAACATATTTTGAAAGGATTCCTTGATGTTTAATTGATTTATGAAAAATTCACTTACACTTTCAAATAATGCCTTCCTTGAGTCAGCCTCTTTTCTTTTGAAGGGTTCCTGAGGGACCCCTTTGAAAGCTCTTCCTTCAATTTTTTGATTGTCTGCATGACTGTCTACTTTTTTTCCTATGTGGTTGCTCTTTGTTTTCTAACATTTTTTATCTATGAATTAACATGTTACTTTGCAGGTGCACCTACAAATCTACTTTCAAGTCTAACTTGAGGTTTTCCCTTACACTAGGCTTCCTTTAGGAGAGAGTACCTCGGTGGTGCCTTCTTTTCAAGTATAAGGGCTTGTGAAGTGCTTACATCTTGTGGGATTTTTCAATCATTGGTCTGTGACCATTTGATGTACCTTTTTCAACTTCATAGTTCCAAGGATCTATAAAGTCCTATGTTTGAACCTCCATAGGAGAGAGTACCTATGGAGTTATTTTCCTTCCTTATGCTTCGAGCTCACCAGATTGCAGTCTACTTCCTTGATGGTTTAGGTATACATTTATAAACTCTTTGATCTACTTTACTGAACATTCATTGACACCCATGCTCACTAAAGTGGGGGAAAAATGTATAGGAGTGAATTTATTCCCCCTTTACAAATTCCCCTTTTACATCCCTCCACCTTAGAAAATGTAACCCTACTAGATAATTCCACATTACCCATCCATAATGCATCCACTTAGTGCTTGTCTTTTGTGTTAGTGGGGGAATTTTTATCAAGGACGTGACCATGATACACAGAGGTCTATGTGACACACTGCCATCCCTAATAGATTATTTCCTCTAGAGTCTACAAGGATGTTACACTCCTCATTAGGGATGAAATGTAACACCTCTATGTCGACCAACCAACCCGAAAATGGCTCTTTACCTCCCATTTTCATCTTCACATGCCTATCTTGCTCATTCACTTCATCTCTTTTTGAAATTGGACTCCATTCTACACTATCTTGATCTTTTGAGCACTCTTTGGAGCAATTCAATCCATCTTCTTTACATCTTGTTGCACCTTTTTCCACCATTGGAGTTGTAACTTGGTGTCCCAAGGGACTGCTTCGTCATTGTTACAACATAGACTTTACCAAGCTTGCATCCTCTTCTATGTGCTTAAGAGCACTTTGATTGAGAAGGTGACATTACTTATTGATTTACATAGCATAGTGCTTTTGTGATTTTTTGATACTCTTCTAAATGTTCTCTTTATCGGATTCTCTATCTCATGGATTTCTTGGCTACTGGTGGAGATGGAAACACCAAAGCGAGGGTTTGACTGAGGCAAACCTCTATACATCCTAAACATTTTCCTCTCTTTATTGTGTATAGGTGTATATGTGCATGGAGCTTGCTAGAGAACTAGACACTTGGTGAGTTAGACTTCATCACCTTTGTTCTCTCTATCTCCTTTATCATCTCTACAATTATATATTGTATTTCCTTATTTTGTTTAGTTTGTTAAATCTCATTGAATAGACTATTAGTAGGTTTTTCCTTAACTCTGCACTATACTTTCTACTTTCTAACCATACAAATTCCAACACTATAGAGAGATGCTAGTGTGTCACATTGTCATCCTTGAACCATGTTGTTGTCCTCAGGCAGAGAGCTATTTGAGGTATGATTCAGATTCCAAAAACTAGCTTGTCTAGTCCCATTCAAACTTTCAAATCACTAGAGTGATAGAAGCACTTGAGAGTGCTCTTTATTCTCCATCTTGACCTAAAACACCAGCCTAGCTTGGGGTAAGATAGGGAAAATCTTTGCTCTTCGCTCTCTACGATTTGGAGCCTTGGTGTGGTTGGTCCCCCTACCTTATAAAGACAAAAGGGAGGGAGAGATGGAGGGAGAGGTAGAGATAAGTCTAGAGGTTGTGGAATAGAGAGAGTGAGAGTGAGAGGAAGTGAAAGAGGGAGTTTTAAAGAGGGATAAAGAGAGAGGGAGGGAGAGGTAGATGGATAGGTCTAGAGCATAAGGGAGATAAAGTGAGATAGATGGAGAGGTAGAGAGAGAGAATAAGGAGGGAGGGAGATTTAGAGAGATAGGTCTAGAGATCAAGGGAGAGAGAGAGTGATATGTAGAGAGGTAGAGAATGGGAGAGAGAGATCAATATAGACATAGGTAGAGAAAGGGAGGGAGATAAAAAGATATATAGAGGGATAGAGAGAGAGAGAGGTGAGATAGAGAGGAGGGAGCGGTAGATAGATAGGTTTAGATAAGGGAGAGAAAGGTAGATATAGATACGTAGAGTGATAGGGAGAGAGGTGATATTAATAGGAGGGAGATCTAGAGAGATATATTTAGAAAAGGGGAGAGAGATAGAGATATATTTATAGAGGGATATGGAGATAGAGAGAGGTGAGATAGAGAGAAGTGGAGAGGGAGAGGTGAATAGATACATTGAGAGAGGGAGAGGGATATATCTAGAGGGATATGGAGTACGAGTGAAGAAAATAAGAAAGGAGTGAGGGAAAGATTAGAAAGGTCTAGAAAGGAAGTGAGGGTGACAAAGAGAGGTCATTTTTATTGACATAAATGTGAGCATGTTATAACACACTCACATTATGACTCACTAGTGTTATTATCTACTTTGGGTATTTTCAGCCCTTAGGATTTAATTTTCCTTGGGAATTTGATCCAAATGGTTGGACTATCATGTCAATATCCACATGGAATTTTTTTACAACTTCTAAAAATGATACAATATTGAGTGTGTTATCTACAATGTTTACACATATTTAAATATTAAGATAAAAAATATCACAATAATCTTTGATTTGTTTTTATAGTGTCTCCATTTTCTTTGAAAGCCTATGCATGGTATTTTTTGCTTCATTTCTTACCCATTAATTGAAATTTGAAACAAATAACATTTTCACAAACTAGACTCTATTATTTACACATTCAAAAATTAATTTTTAACTATTCTCTAAAAATATTATGGGGGCACATGCTCAAATTTTTATTATTCGAGATGTGTCCACTTTGAAAATTAGTAAAGATTAATTTATTTGTTAAAAAAATTATAGAAAAATGAGAAAAACTAAATGGTGTTAGCTAATATTTTGTTGAAGTGATTTTTGAAATACTAAATAAAATTTAACATTTTAGGGGAACCACACAAAATGCTATGCTACATTTTTCTTAAAAGAATAGGAGTACTTTCTATGGCACTCTATTTGAACCCAATAATATCCACCATTTAAAAAAAATAGTAGTTTAGAAAGTATATTTAGAGTACTATGACTCTTGTTCTTATTGTACCTTCAAATTTTTAGTTTAACTATTTTCAATTTCTTGTTCAACATTAGTATCTATTGATCTCAAGAAAAAGCAGCCACTTAAGAATTAGTGTAGGAGGACCAAGCCTCCTGATATGGTACTGAATGGTCATGGATGGAATTGTGGTTAGGATAGGAGAGTTTGAGATTTTTTTGTTTCAATAAGGTCTACTTAGACCATTCTCATGTTTCCAAAATGATTTGGAGTTTTCATTTGATAATATGGCCATAACTTGTAATCATGTTAAAAGTTGTCAAGATGGTCAAATTTTGTCAAGGTAAGTAGAATAGTAAGTCATTTAAGAGGGTCTAGGGTATTAGGAAATAATAAAGAGTCAGAAGGAGGAAAATGTCAAATTTGTAAGTTGCATAAATGCAACAAATTTGAAAACCAACGGCTACCTCCTTTTTAAAGTTTTTACTTGGTAGTTATAGATGTTGGGAGAAGTTGGATTTGAATGTAATAATTATAAAATCCTAAGAAATGGCTCGTGCTAGGGTTGTTGAAGGCAGCTTGAAGATTGTACACATTTTGTTTTCATGAAATACAATGTTCTCAGCAACTTTTTCCTATTTTTCTAAACTTTGAAGGCTTGGTATGGACCCGTACAACCTGACTTTTCTATAAAACTTCTTAGATGTTCTAGGTATGTGTGTTGGCTCTCTAATACTTCAGATTTGAGGTCTTAATCATGCAAATTGAGGTATAAATCTTTATTTTTCTGGGACTGCTCATTTACCTTGTTTTGGGGGTTTTGAAAGGGAACAAAATGAGTTTCTAAGCCTTCCACCCACTATATAGTCTTGTAACTCAGTGGATTGGCTTAGATAGGTTAAATACACATGTATGCATCTTTTATTGTGTAGGGAAGGCGTATTTACTAATTTCGGTGAGTCCCTAGGGTTGTTTCCATTGGAAAATGCATGAATTTAATGGGTACATACCTAAATCTGATGATGGGGTGTTAGGAAAAGTTATATTATGAAATTTTAAGCTTTTGGGGGTGAATTCAAGGGTGTTTGACTATATGGAAAGTTTGGGAAGGGCATGGAAGTGTCTTTTTCAATAAACCCTCATCAAAAGTGCACAAAACAAGGATTTTTGGGTTTGGTGTGGAGGTGGTTGTAAAAATGAAATATAATGGGGGATTTTCGGGTTTTATAACCTACCAACTACTGCGCTAAAGTATCATAGTGTTTTTACAAGTTTAAGAGGGGGGTCCTTTGTAAAATTGACCTATTTGGAGGCCTAAAACAGTGAGAACGTCAGTTTTCTCAAATTTGTTCCAAAGGAGTCATATTGGGGGCTAAGATATGTTTTGTAACTCTACAATGGGTGTCTGAATCATCCATTTTTTGTCAATTTTATCAGGAATTTGTGGAGTTAAGTGCCTAAAAACGGGTTTGCACTGCTCCTAGGTTTGCAAGGGTGAAAGTAGGAAATCCTACCTCTGATTGATTTCAAACTTTGGGAGTTGTTTGGATTGGTCCAATAGATCTTTTTAATCTTGTTAGATGCCTCTTGAAGCAAAGTTGACACTTTGAGTGGGTTTGGGTCTCTTAGGTCTACATCAAGAATCAGTTTTTCTCTCCCATTTCCATGCACTTACCCTTACCTTCAATTTCCTCATATTCAAAAAAATAATTTCTATTAAAGGTCATATGGGAAGATGCACCTAATTCAATTAACCATGCATTATTACTTAGAAAAGTGGCCAAAGCAATAATGAACTCATAACCATCATCCTTCTCAAACTCAAAATTAGAATGAAGTTTCTTCTTTTTCTTCCTCTTTTTTGTTTTGTACTCCTTATGGAAGTTTCTAAGCTCAACACAATTGCAAAAAAAAAAATTGAACTTTCTAAGAGATTTGGATCTACCCTTAGAATTAGATTTATCTCGCTTCTCAATCTTCTTATCTATTTACTTAGGCATTCCATAAACATTTAGGGCCTCTTTGTCACTAATGGATACCTTTCTCCCCATCTCTTCAAAACTGAAATAACTCACAAATGCTTAAACTTTAAAGACAACAAAATTATTTCTAATAGCCCCATAATAAAAGAATCTCATGAATTAGGCAAAGAGAATAGTAATATTTCTTGTCTTTCCTCATTCATTTTACACCAACTAATATTAATTAAGCCAAAAACATATTGAACTCTTTTAAGTGGTCTAAAATTCATCCACACTCTTCCATTCTCAAGGAATATAATTTCTTCCTCAATAAAATAGTATTCACTAAAGCCTTGGGCTTGATATATGTCACAAAGTTTCTTCCATAGTTTCTTTGTAGAGAGATTTTTGTGGAGATTGATTAAAATAGATTCTTCCACGCAAAATTTGGTCGAAACCTTGGATTTACAATCCATAACTTCATATTGAGCAAAAAAAGTAGAATTTGTAGGACTTGAACTTTCTCGTCAACATCTCACAAATCTCGATCAATTAACAAACCCTCCATATTCAGTTCTACATATCAAAATTGTTACCATAAAATTATCTACCTCTATTCTCCTTGATGTTCTTTCCATCTAAAAATTCCTAAAAAAATATCACAAAGTATTTCTTGCACAAGATCCCACCCAAAGATAGATTAGTTCAAAAATCCTATTAGAAGTATGAGCAAGATTGGTGGTGTTGTCATTAATGTTGTCATTGATGTCAGCACAGTTTAGTATGTTGCAAATTGTACATGTATAGTTGAGATGCTACTGAGATGTTGTGAGTACATGGAGCTATCATTTATGTGTTACAAATGTGTTGTATTGATGAGTTTCCAAGTGTTTTTGAGAAAATTAAATAAAGAAGAGAAGTCAGTGCTCGGAATGTGCTCCGCATTTCTCTTGTATTGATCCTATCCTTGTGTGGATATGAAGGTTTGTTAATGGTTATCCCATGATGATATATTCTAATTTTTAGTTTCTAGTATGATGGTGTGTCAAAGTTATGTTCACTGGTGTGTGAACTGTTTTGGAAGAATTGGTCTTTTGTAGACTGCGAGAAACAATTTTGCTCCATAGTTCTCTGTTGTTTTGTTTAAGATCTTACAGATCTACGATATGTCTTGTGAAGGTCTTTTTTGTGCTCTAGAAAAGAGGTTTGAAGGTTGGTGATCCAAAAGTCATGTTTCAGTAACTCAGTGTGAGTTTATACAGTCCAAATGGACTAATGAAAGGTGTTCAGTGATTGAAACTTGTTTTGCTGTAGATGTATTTGGAAGATTTTGAGGTGTATTCTTGTGCTTAATGGAGTGTGTTGTGGAAGTACGAGTGCCATCTTCTAATTGGAAAGCATGTACATCAATTTTTATTTATGTTTTCATTAGGTTTGGCTAACCTGGTGTTTACACTTCATTCGGGGAATAAAATTTTGTTATTGAAGCATATAGTTGCTTCAAGATATTATTTTTGTTGGTCCACTCTTATTCCTTTCCATCATAGGAATTTTTACTAGCGGACCTATTTTGAATTTATGAAATAAGGTTTTTGTGGCTGACCTTGGAGAAAGTTTCTAAGGTTGAGGATGGTATTATAAAAGTAAGTTGGATTATGAAGAGTTGTATGATAGTGTGATGCAAAGTGATGAAAGTGAGCCACAAATCATAAGAGTAGAGGTGTGTGTGAGTTGTGATAGTAGTTCTCCATTGAGTTGAAGGAAGTGTGTTATGAGTTTTTACAATCCTTTGAATGTGCATTAATTGTTGTGGTGGATCTTTTTGTTCCCTATTGTATTTGTAGGTAGTGAGCCTCCCTGTTGGATAGTGAGTCCTTTTTGTAGGTAGTGAGCCTTTGTACTTAGATAGTGATTCCTCTTCTAGGTAGTGAGCCCTTGGAAATGATCCTTTGTTTTATAATCTTTATAGTGTGAGTTAACCCTCACCATGGCTTCTCCATCATTGTGTTTTGCACATAAAATTATGGTGTTCATTGTGTTGATTCATTTTATGTTATTTGTGTGTCATGCTCTTACTTAATAACAGAACAATGTAGTTGTGGAATTAATAAGTATTGACGTTTTAAGTGTGAAATTGTGTGACAACTAATTCACCCCCCCTCTCAATTGTCCTGCGACTGTTTAACAATTAGTATCAAAGCTTTGGTTCCTTGTTGTAGAGCTTAACCGCTTAAGGAAGATCCAATGGTGCATAAGTTGGAAATCCCTATGCTCATTGGAACTGACTACAATGATTGGAAGGGATATATGAAAGGATACATTATCTCCTTTGGTTTTAAGACCTCGATGGCTATTGAGATGAAATATATACCCCCTGTTGGTGGTCTTTCTACAACAGATGGGATCTCTTCTTATGAAGAAAATAAGAAGGTGAAGTATGCTATTTGCAGTGGTTTATCTAAAAATGAGCAAGCGAAGGTTTCTTCTTTGGAAACTGCATATGAAGTCTGGAAGAAGTTGGAAGATATGTATGAAGGAAATGAAAGAGTGAAGTTGATAAAGAATTTGGTGGTGAAGCGTAGATTTGTGAATCTGAAGATGGAAGAAGGTGAAGAGTTTACTGGTTTCTTTCAAAGAGTTGAAATGACTGCAAATGAAGTTAGAAATCAAGGAGGAAAACTATCAGATGAAGATATAATTGAGAAGCTCTTGATAACCCTACCAGAGTGCTACAATGATAAGATCTCATTTATTGAAGAAGTTTATAATCCTATGACTTACACTTTGGAATAGTTGTTCGACACCTTGCAAGCATTTGAGATGAGGAAGTTTCAAAAAGAAGACAGGATAGGAGAAAAGATAGAAATGGCATTCAAGGCATTAAAGATTGAAGAGGAACCAGATAGTGATGGTGTTGATAAGCTAGAAGAAAACTTCACTAGGAAGCTGAAGAAAGGAACTAAAAAGTATAAAGGTATGTTTCCCTTAAATGTTTTAGTTGTGGAAATATTTGTCATTATGATTTGAGATGTTTGAATAGAGTTGTGCATAAGAAGAACAAGGATTATAAGGATAAGAGATATAAGAAGCTATACTACGTTGAGAAGAAGCATGAATTTCAAATGATGAATCTAAGAATGAGGTTGATGATAGTGAATACTTATTCCTAGCTTTGGAAAGTAAATATGTATCCACTAACCTTGGACAATGTGCAAGCAAGAAAGGTCTGGAGAGTAAGAGGAATAGGATGGAAGAAAATTTGGTTACTGCATTTCATGCAAGACAGGATGAAGACTATTGGGTGATTGATAGTGGATGTTCTAATCACATGACCAGAGATAAAAGTAAGTTCACTAAACTTGAGAAATATGATGGTGGTTTAGTTATTTTTGGTGATGATTTAGGAGAAAAGATCTAGGGGAAAGGTTCAATTAGTTTTGATGGAGTGCATAATACTAATGATGAATAATAGGTGAAGGGTTTGAGGCATAACCTTCCAAGTGTTGGTCAAATGTGTAGAAATGGTTTTAAACTTTTGTTCCAGAATAACACCTATGAAATAAGAAAAGGATCTGGAAGTGGAGATATGATTGCTACTGGAAGAACTCATGGAAACATCTATCAGTTTAAAGGACTTGATGGTCATTGCCTTGTATCTCAAATTAGTGAAAGTTGGTTATGACACCAGAGAATGGGACATGTAAACTTTGATAACTTGGTCAAGATTAGCGCAAAATAGATTGTTCGAGGACTTCCTAGAATCACAAGACCTAGTAATGCTATTTGTAGAAGCTATCAATTGGGGAAACATACAAGATGGAAATTTAAGGGAAAAGAGTATTCTACTACCAGAATTCTAGAGTTGATTCGTACTAATATTTGTGGTCTGACTAGGATTGGAAGCCTTAATGGTGATAGGTATTTCATGTTGCTTATTAATGATTATACTTGAATAACATGGGTTGCTTTTCTCAGGGAAAATACTCGAGGTCTAGATAGGTTTAAGGTATTCAAAGAAAGAGTTGAAAATGAAGTAAATTTGAAAATCAAGTGCTTGAGATCTAATAGAGGTGGAGAATTCACTTCTAGTGAGTTTAATGCATTCTATGAACATGTCATAAAAATACAACTTTTTTCTCTAAGAACCCCTCAACAGAATGGTGTAGTTGAAAGGAAAAACTAGATAGTATAGGAATCAAATATAACTATGATGAAAGAATCAAATGTACTAGATGTCTACTAGAGAGAAGAAATGCATACTTATGTTTATGTTCTAAATAAAGTTAAGATCAGATACAACAACACTAGGACACCTTTTGAGTTATGGACTGGTAAGACTCCTATTGCGAAGTATTTTAAGGTATTTGGAAGCAAATGCTATATTAAAAGAGATGATGAAAATCTTAGAAAGTTTGATGCTAGATGTGATGAAGGATTTTTTCTTGGATATTCTACTACTAACAAAGCATATTGATTCTTTAATAAGAGGTTGAGAAAGATCATTGAAAGTGCAAATGTGAAATTTTATGAAGACATACACAAACCTAATGAAATAAGTGAGTTTGAACATGATAATCCTATCTGTGGACATGTACCTCAGGAGAGCAAGGAGAATGAAGAGCAAGAGAAAGAAGAGCAAGTGGAAGAAGAAGAAAATGAACTAGAACCTGTTGTCAAAACTCCTAATACGTTTAGAAAAATCATTTAGAGAATCAGATAATTGGAAGTAAAAGTGAAGGTGTGAAGACTAGAAGTAGAGTTGCAGCTAAGGTAAATATGTGTTTTCTTTCTAAAATTGAACTGAAGACTACAAGTGAAGCATGTGTAGATGAGATTTGGATGAAGGCTATGAAAGAAGAATTGCAACAAATAGAAAAGAATCAAACATGGAAACTATTCCCTAGGCCTATGAATAAGAATGTGATTGGTTTGAAATGGATGTTCATGAATAAGCTAAATGAAAATGGAGAAGTTGTAAGGAATAAAGAAAGACTGGTATGCAAAGTATATTCACAAGTTGAAGGTATAGATTTTGAAGAGACATTTACCCATATGGCTAGAATGAAAGCTATTAGGATGTTTTTGGCTTTTTCTGCTCATAAGATCTTCAAAGTGTATCAGATTGATGTTAAGTCAGCATTTCTAAATGGTGAGTTGGAAGAAGAGGTGTACATGGAGCAACTTGAAGGGTTCTAGTTTTCTGACAAACCAGACATGGTTTGTAAGTTGAAGAAGGCATTGTATGGATTGAAGCAAGCTCCTAGAACCTAGTATGCAAGACTGGACAAATATTTGACAAAGCAAGGATTCAACAAAGGTACTACTGACAACAATCTTTACTTCAAAGTACAAGGTAAGAAGATGTCGATAGTTGTTGTTTATGTTGATGATATCATTTTTGGTGGAATGAAGGAATGTGTAAGAAGTTTGTTGAAGAGATGCAAAAATAATTTGATATTTATATGATCGATGAATTGAATTTCTTCCTTGGCCTACAAGTGAATCAAACTGACAAAGGGATATTCATTTCATAATCTAAGTATGTAAAAGAGTTGTTTGGGATGGATGACTCCAAACCGGTTTGTACTCCTATGATAACTGGATGTAAGCTGAGAAAAGATGATGAATTTGCTAAGAATGATCAAAGCAAATACAAATCTATGATTGGAGGACTGATGTATCTTACAACTACTAGACCAGACATTATGCATGCAGTGTGTTTAGTTGCCAGATTCAAAGCAGATCCTAAAGAGGCACATGTTGTAGTTGTAAAGAGGATATTTAGATACCTTAAAGGTACACTAGATTATGGATTATGGTACCCTTAGAGTGATGATTTTAGGTTGAGTGCTTATATAGATGTTGATTGGGCTAGAAGTGTAGATGACCAGAAGAGTACTAGGGTATGTGTAGGATCATGATGGGCCAAAAAGTGTCGATATGTAAGTGATATGATGGCCCACGTGGCTGATGACTTCTTTTTACCCAAAATTGATGAAATTAAAAGGGTTTTTAAAGGAGATTCTTAGCTTTCCACCAATATAAATTATGCTTTGCTTTGAATTCAATAAATAATTGTTATTCATTTTCTATTTGAGTTATGACTTAATTCCTGATTGATATGCTGATTGAAAAACATCGATAGCTTTCAAATGGTATCAATTTTTTTGAATCTAAAACATGCATCACATTCTATGCTTCACATACTATAAGATTAAAAAAAAAAAAAAAAATTGAATTTCATGAAGTTTTTACCAAGTTAAGGTGGATACATATGAGTTTTTATATTTTTTAAAAGTTGTAATTAAAAATTCATAATTAATTATTTACTTGAAAAAAAATTACAAAAAAATATGCATCACATCAAGACATGAGTCCTCTACTTATATCCAAAATCTTATAAAAAATTATTATCATTTTATTGTGGTTAGGGTGGTCAGATAGACACCTACTTCTTATTTTTTCCCTAAAATTTAAGTACTATTGCATTGAAATTTTAGATTTTAACCAAATAGATTTAAAAAAAAAAAAAACTAGTAGTTTAGAAACTACATTCAATTGTCTACAGATTCTGTTCTTACATATTTTTGAAATAATACAGATAACTTATTCAAATTTTTACGTCGTTTCCTAACTCTAATTTTTCTAAATTTTTTGCCACTTAAGGGCCTGGTTTTTCCATGATGATCTTGCACATACCCATCAGTGGTGGTGCTTTCTTTCTTGGTGGAAGATTGGTTTCATGGTTGAGTAAGAAGCAAGAATTGATCTCTTTATCCACTACAGAGGAAAAATATATTGTTGCAACATTCTACTGCACACAAGTCTTGTGGATGAAGCAAGCTCTAAAGGACATTGGTGTGATATATGATGAGCCTATCTCTATTTTCTATGAAAATAAAAGTGCAATAAACATTTCAAAGAGCCCAATTATGCATTCAAGAACAAACCATATATATATCAAGTATCATTTCCTAAGAGAAAAAGCATTGGAGAATGAGGTCAAATTGGAGTATGTGACCACAAAGGAATAGATTACATACACATTTACCAAGGCTCTTTCGAATGATACTTTTGAGAATCTTAGGGAGATGTTGGGGGTCATTGGCCCTCCTAACTAGGTGCACATGAAGGTGCATCAGTCTAGTGAATTCATAGATTTTTCATTTATTTGGACTAATAAATGGGTCTACTCCACAGGGGGAGTAGAAATGGTTTCATTGTTGCAGCATGGGTGTTCTCCTAAGGGGGAGTAATTAATGTTATTGATCTTTTACATTGATGTCAAAGGGGGAGAGATTGGAGTAAGGGAGAGAGAAAAGTCATGTGAAAAATAGTTGATGAAGAAGAGAAGGTGTTCTCCTAGTATTGTGAAGGATGATGATGTCTTTGATGGTTTTTCACATCATGTGTTGCCATTAATGGGAAAGGGGGAGATTGTTGCAAGTATGAGCAACATTGGTGGTGTTGTCATTAATGTTGTCATTGATATCAACACAGTTTAGTATGTTGCAAATTGTACATGTATAGTTGAGATGTTGCTAAGATGTTATGAGTACATGGATATATCTTTTATGTGTTACAGATGTGTTGTATTGATGAGTTTCCAAGTGCTTTTGAGAAAATTAAATAAAGAAGAGAAGTCAATGTTTAGAATGTGCTCTAGTATGTACTCCTCATTTCTCTTGTATTGATCCTATGCTTGTGCTAATCTAAAAGTTTGTTAATGGTGATCTCATGATGATATATTCTAAGTTTATGTTTTTTGTATGTTGGACATCTAAAATAAATGTTCACCGGTGTGTGAACTGTTATGGTAGAATTGGTCTTTTTTGGAGGGTATGTGCAGGATCATGATGGGCCAAAAAGTGGCAATATGATGTTTATGTGGCTAACGACTTTTTTTCTACCCAAAAATGATGAAACGAAAAGGGTTTTTAAAGGAGATTCTTAGCTTTCCACCAATATAAATTATACTTTACTTTGAATTTAATAAATAAATATTATTCATTTTCTATTTGAATTACGACTAAAGTCCTAATTGATACATTGACTGAAAAACATCTATAGCTTTCAAATGGTATCACATTTTTTGATCTGAAATATGTGTCACATTCTATGCTTCACATACTATAGGATTAAAAAAAAAAAAATTGAATTTCATGAAGTTTTGACCAAGTTAAGGTGGTTAGACATACGAGATTTTATATTTTTTAAAAGTTGTAATAAAAAGTTCATAATTAATTATTTACTTGAAAAAAATAAAAAAATATGCATCACATCCAAACATGAGTCCTCTACTTATATCTAAAATATAAAAAATATTATCATTTTATTGTGGTTAGGGTGGTTAGACAGACACCTACTTCTTATTTTTTCCCTAAAATTTAAGTACTACTACATTGAAATTACAAATTTTCACCAAATAGATTTTTTTTATTTTTTAAATAAACCTAGTAGTTTAGAAACTACATGATGCAAGAGCATCCAGTAGTGTAAGGGCAATCTTGCATCACCCCAAAAATAGTTAAATTTCAAGTTTCTCATTTTTTAGATGTTTTTACATTTTTGGATACCCTTTTCATCATAATGAAATTCCCAATTTATGGTTTTTATTTTCTGTTCCTGGGTTGAAAGATATTGCAGTTTTAGTTACCCAGATTTGTAATTGAAAATCTTCGAGTTATATTTGAGGCATTTAGAGTTCCCAGAACGGCCCCAAAACTTGCCGAAATTGGCATAGAAAATATAAAGCACATTATTGACTTCGAGACCTTTCCAACGGTTCAAACGGTTCGCGAATCAAGTCCCAGATTAAAAGTTATGGCCCCGGGAAGTTGGCGCACTTTCTAGAAGATACAATTGCAAATGCTCTTTTGAAATTTAAACTTCATGTTGTAAATTTTTCGCCAAACCGCCTAAACTCAAATTTGAATATTGTTTTGGCTCCAAACTAATGAGGAGCTCTATTTATGGGTAGGTTTCTAATTTTTGGGTAACTTTTTGGAGACAAGCTCGCATATTGTGAAAGGGTTATTCTATAGCTATCTGTAACTTGCATGCATTGTAGAACTTAGGGATTTGAGATCCTCTACATGTAAGAAGCTCCATTTTCTGAATAATTAAATTTCTTTTATTTGTGGGTTATTTTCTAAGTCTCGGGCTGCACCCTCATCAAGTGGTATCAGAGCAGGTTTTCTTGTGCATGTGGACAGATCGCCGATCGTGAGGTAGTTCGACCAGGACCGTGGTTGTGGGTCAAGATCAAGAAAGATGCCTCTAAGAGTGATGCCTGGTAGGCATGGTGGTGTTAGAGGTGGTCCAGGTAGAAATGCTAGTGGAAGAGATGCACTAGCAGCCCTCCAGAGACAGATTGATGCGTTACAAGAGCAGTTGAGAAGAGGGTTAAACCTGAGGGAGGAAAGTGAGGATGAAGGAGAGGAAGAAGGTTCAAATGTAGAAGAGGAAGAAAAAGCAATTGATCAAGACCAAATGCAGCTAATAAGGGCCATTTCGAAGATCGAGAAAAGACCCAAAGTAGAAGTCCCCAATTATTCCGAAAGTTTAAACTCGGAAGAGTTGATCAACTGGATCAATGAGCTAGAAGAATATTTTGAGTATGAGGAAATAGAGGACCTAGATCAGGTTAAGTTTGCAAAAATGAAGTTGAAGGGCCATGCCAGTATTTGGTGGAAAGAGGTCCAGTTGGAAAGAAATCAAAGAGGAAAAGGCAAGATCGCCAGATGGGATTGCATGGTAGAGAAACTAAAGAAGCAGTTCATACCAGTGGACTACGAGTTAGATCTATTGAAGAAATTGCAAGGGTTGAAGAAAGGAAGTAGATCTGTGAAAGAATATACTAAATATTTTCACAAGATGATCATTAGAACAGGTCACATAGAGGCTAATAAGGAGAAGGTAGCCCGATATCTTAATGGGTTATGACCGAGCATTCAGGAGGAGTTAAGCCTAGTCAGAATGACCACCATTGAGGATGTGTATTAGTTTGCTCTAAAGGTGGAAGAGAAGTTGAAAAAAAGCTTTGATGGCAAGCAAAAGGATGAGGAGGTCAAAGTAGAAGGGGCAATGGTAGACCTTTAGGAAGCCGAAATGATGATGAAAAGAAAAGTGAAGATGTGGGTACCAGCCGAAGCCAAAGGAATGACAACTTCTACCACCCTCATGATCAAAATAGTGGAGATTAAAGAGGTAGAGGATGAGGAAGATATGGACAAGGATCTAGAAGAGGTGGTTTCAGAGGAACGTGTTTCCAGTGTGGTGAAGAAGGGCATCAAGCCTATGAATGTCCACAACACCAAGGAAGGGCAGACACAAGGCCAGAAGGTCATGGAAAGGTTGTGCATGCAGATGAGGAGGGAAAATCTAAACATTCAAATGATGTTGAAAGGGGAGAAACCCTAGTGATTAGGAGAGCCCTAGTGAATGAGGAAAAGGAACCAGAACAGAGGAAGAATCTATTTCGCACACGGTGCAAGTGTGAAGGAAAATATTGTGATGTCATTATTGATGGTGGGAGCACTAATAATCTGGTGTCAGAGGAGATGGTCACAAAGTTGAAGCTGAAGAGGGAAAGACACCCACATCCGTATCGGATTGCCTAGTTGCAGAAAGACCACAAAGTTTTGGTCAATGAGCAGTGCCTAGTAAAGTTCAAGTTCGGGAGCTACCATGATGAGGTACTTTGTGATATCATCCCCACGGATGCATGTCACATGTTGTTGGGGAGGCCGTGGTAGTTTGATAGGTGAGATATATATGATGGCCATGCAGACACTTATTCCTTGACAAAGGATGGGGTTCATCACAAGTTGAAACCCCTGAAGGAGACCGAAGAAAAGGTATGCAGTAGTGCTAGAATTTGTTATGTAGATGGAAGAAAAATTTTAGAAGGTATGAAGCATGAGCGTGTGTGTTATGCATTGATTCCTAGAGTGAGTAAGGAGGATAGTGAAGGTTCTAAGAAGTTTCTAGGATGTTGGATGAGTTTTAGGATATTGTTTCTGATAATGTACCTAAGGGTTTACCACCAATAAGGAAGATCAGTCATTAGATTGACTTGATTCCTGGAGCCAGTTTTCCAAATAAGGCAACTCATAGAATGACTCCAATAGAAAATGAGGAGTTGAACAGACAAGTTCAAGAGTTGTTGAAAAAGGTTTGATACGGGAGAGTTTGAGTCCATGGTACCTACAGTACTAGCACCAAAGAAGGATGGGGAGTGGAGGATGTGTACAGATTCCCAAGCCATAAACAAGATAACAATCAAGTACAGATTTCCCCTGCCAAGGATGTATGACCTGATGGACTATTTGAGTGGAGCTCAATACTTCACAAAGATTGATCTGAAGAGTGGATATCACTAGATTCAGATTCGAGAGGGAGATGAATGGAAAACTACCTTCAAGACCAAAGAGGGCATGTACGAGTGGTTAGTCATGCCTTTTGGGCTAACCAATGCATCGAGCACATTCACACGGCTCATGAACGAGGTACTAAAATAATTTTGGGAAGTTTTGTTATTGTGTATTTAGATGATATTTTTATTTTCAATAAGACATTGGATGAGCATTTGGTGCATATTCAGAGAGCCTTTGAGAAGTTAAGAGAAGAGAAACTATTGATTAATTTGAAGAAGTGCAGTTTTGTGAAGAGGGAGTTAGTGTACTTGGGGTTTGTTGTCTCAGTAGAAGGTCTCAAGATGGACCCAGAGAAGGTGAAGGCTATTCTGGAATGGCCTACCCCAAGAACTGTACTGAGGTGAGATCTTTCCATGGTTTGGCTAGTTTTTATAGAAAGTTCATTAGAAACTTCAGTAGTATTCGTGGACCCCTGACTCAAACAATAAGAGGGGATAGAAAAGAATTCAAGTGGAGCACTAGAGTGGAAAAAAAATTTGAACTGTTGAAGTGGAAGGTGACAGAGCAACCTGTTCTAGCCCTCTCAGATTTCAACAAGGTGTTTTAGGTGGATTGTGATGCCAATCGTTGTGCCATTGGAGGAGTGTTGAGCCAAGAAGGTAAGCCCATTGCCTATTTCAGTGAAAAGTTAAATGATGCCAAGAGAAAGTATTATGTATATGATCAGGAATTTTATGCGATAGTTTAAGCATTAAAGAAATGGATACATTATCTATTGTTGAAGGAATTTGTTCTATATACTGATCATCAGGCCTTGCAGTACATAAATAGTCAGGGAAAATTAAATTAGAGGTATATGAAATGGGTAGAATTTTTGCAGAGCTATACCTTTGTTTTGAAACATAGGAGTTGGAAGTCAAATAGGGTCGCAGATTCCTTAAGTAGGAGGCATACGTTGATGACAAAGATGCAGATTGAAGTGGTTGGGTTCAATGAACTCAAGACACTATATGCAAAAGATCCTGATTTTGCAGGGGCTTGGAAAGCTTGCAAGGAACCTGTTATAGTGGACAAGACAAGGTGGATGGATTTCATAATCTAGGATGGCATGCTATTTAAGGGAAGTCAATTGTGTATCCCGAGGAGTTCCATGAGGGAGAAACTGATAAAGGAGAAGCATAGTGGAGAAATGGCAGGACATTTTGGTCGAGATAAGACCATTGCCATTATTAGTGAGAATTATTATTGGCCTCAGTTGTCACAGGATGTGAAGAAGTTTGTACAAAGTTGTAGGGTATGTCAGATGGCTAAAGGAGTGAGTCAGAATATAGGCTTATATCAGCCCTTACCTGTACCAGAGAGGCCATGGGAGGATATAAGTATGGACTTTGTTCTTGGTTTGCCAAGGACACAACAAGGGAATGATTTAGTCTTTGCACAGTGGCTGATAGGTTTTCAAAGATGGCACATTACATTCCATGTCAGAAGACCCATGATGCAGTCTATATTCTTGACTTGTTCTTCAAAGAGGTGGTGAGGCTACATGGTCTGCCAAAGAGTATTGTTTCAGATCATAACACCAAATTTGTGGGGTACTTTTGGAGGACCTTGTGGAAGAAGCTAAGGACAGAGTTGAAGTTCAGTTCTGCACACCATCCACAAACAGATGGGCAGACAAAGGTTGTTAACATGAGTTTGGGTTACCTACTGAGATGTTTGGTAGGAGATAAACCCAAGGGATGGGACTTGATCTTACCCTAGGCAGAATTTTCTTACAACAATTCTGTCAACAGAAGCACTTGTAGATCACCATTCCAGATTGTGTATGGAGGTAGCCCCAAAAGAACTCCAGAATTGAGGAAGATGGACCAAGAGAAGAAAATAAGTGTTGAATCCAAAGATTTTGCATAACACATCAAGGATATACATGAGAAGGTAAGAGAACATATTAACAAGATGAATATGTAGTATAAGGAGTTTCAAATTGGTGATGAAGTGATGGTCCACTTGAGGAAAGAAAGGTTTCCAGGAACATATAACAAATTGAAGATGAAGAAGTTTGGTACCTATAAGATTTTGAAGAAGAATGATTCAGGGAATGCATATGAGGTAGCATTGCATGATGGAATAAACAATTCCCCTGTGTTCAACATTTCAAATTTGAAAAAGTATCATGAAGGTGGAATGGAGGAAGAACCAACAATAGGGTAGTATGGCATTCCAGCACCTACTTCAGAAAGGGAGGAGATTGAAGCAATCTTGGCTAGTCGTGGGAAGGAGTACCAGAAACAGCAAGTATGAAGAATATCTGTGAAATGGAAAGGAAGGCCTATTGAAGATTCATCCTGGTTGCCTAAGGTAGAGGTTGACCATTTGGGTTTTCCTCCACCATCTGAGACGTGATGGGGTCACTTCTCAAATTACCCTGGTGTCTGATGCAGGAGCATCTAGTGATGTAAGGGCAATCTTGCATCACCCAAAAATAGTTAAATTTCAAGTTTCTTAGTTTTTAGATGTTTTTACATTTTTGGATACCCTTTTCATCATAATGAAATTCCTAATTTATGGTTTTTATTTTATGTTCCTGGGTTGAAAGATATTGCAGTTTTAGTTTCCCAGATTTGCACCTAAAAATCTTTCAAGTTAGATTTGAGGCACTTAGATTTCCCATAATGGCCCTAAACTTGCTGAAATCGGCATAGTATATTTCAAGCTCGTTATTGACTTCGAGACCTTTCCAACGGTTCAAACGGTTCGCGAATCAGAGTCCCAAATCAAAAGTTATGGCCCCAGAAGTTGGCACACTTTCTAGAAGATACAATTGCAAATGCTCTTTTGAAATTTGAACTTCATGTTGTAAATTTTTGGCGCCAAACCGCCTAAACTCAAATTTGAATATTTTTTTGGCTCCAAACTAATGAGGAGCTCTATTTATGGGCGGGTTTCTAATTTTTGGGTAACTTTTTGGGGACAAGCTCGCATTTTGTGAAAGGGTTATTCTGTAGCTGTCTGTAACTTGCATGTGTTGTAGAACTTGGGGATTTGAGATCCTCTATATGTAAGAAGCTCCATTTTCTGAATAATAAAATTTCTCTTGTTTGTGGTTTATTTTCTAAGTCTCGAGCTACACCCTCATCACTACATTCAATTTTCTACAGATTCTATTCTTACATATATTTGAAATAATATAGATAACGTATTGAAATTTTTACGTCAAGTTTCCTAACTCTAATTTTTCTTATTTTTTTGCCACTTAAGGGCTTATTTTTTCCATGATGATCATGCACATACCCTGGATTGGGAGAAATAGTTTTACTTCATAGTTCTTTGTTGTTTTGTTTCAGATCTTATGGATATGGGATATGTCTTGTGAACGTATTTTCCATGCTTTGGCAAAGAGGTTTCAAGGTTGGTGATCCAGAAGTCATGTTTCAATAATTCAATGTGAGTTTATACAGTCCGAATGGACTGGTGAAAGGTGTTCGGTGATTGAAGATTTTTTTTTGCTACATATGTATCTAGAATACTCTAAGGTGTATTCTTGTGCTTAATGAAGCATGTTGTGAAAGTTTGAGTGTCATCTTCTGATTGGGAAGTGTTTACATCAATGTTTATTTGTGTTTTCATTAGGTTTGGCCAACCTGGTGTTTACACTTCATTAAGAGAATAAAATTTAGTTAAGGAAGCATGTAGCTATTTCGAGATATTATTTTTGTTGGTCCACTCTTATTCCTTTCCACTATTAGAATTTTGAGTAGCCAACCTATTTTGAATTTATGAAATAATTTTTTTGTGGCTAACCTTGGATAAATTTTCAAAGGTTGAGGATGGTATAAAAGCAAGTCGAACTGTGAAGTGTTTTATCACAGTGTGATGCAAAGTGAGGAAAGTGAGCCAAAAATCATAATAGCAGAGGTGTGTGTGTGAGTTGTGATAGCAGTTCTCCATTGAGTTGAAGGAAGTGCGATAAGGGTTTATGCAATCCTGCGAATGTGCATTAATTGATGTGGTGGATCTTTTTTTTCTCTCTTGTATTCATATGCAGTGAGCCTCCCTATTGGATAGTGAGTCCTTTCTATAGGCAGTGAGCCTTTGTACTTGGACAGTGAATCCTCTTCCAAGTAGTGAGCCTTTGTTTTATAATCTTTATATTGTGAGTTAATCCTCACCATCGTTTTCCCCTTATTGGGTTTTCCACATAAAAATATGGTGTTCATTGTGTTGATTTGCTTTCTGTTATTTATGTTTCATGCTCTTACTTAATAACATAATAGTGTGGTTGTGGAATAATAAGTATTGAAGTTTTAAGTGTGAAATTTGGTGATAATTGATTCACCCCAGCCCCTCTTAGTTGTTCTGCACCTGTTTAACAAATCCAACATCCCACAACCAAAACCAAAGGTGATCAAACTCTTATACCACTTGCAATAAAGCTAAGGTAGCAAAACAACTTCCTACATTAATATTTGTAGGAGGGTTATGCAAATTTGTTTAAATCTTTATAATAATTATCTCAAAAGACAAATACCATTCATGCAAAAACATAATGATTTATGTGGGATAAACCTTTTTTGATAAAAAAAAATTGACACTCTAAAATTTACCCAATATATTCTTTAGAAATCAACAAGATTACAATATACTTGCAAAAAAAGATTTCAGAGGACTATCACAATTCAAACATCTAAAGCTTTCTCAACATCTATAAACTAGCACACACAACCTCCATCCTAAGAATATAATATGAGAAATTATAGATGATATTGTCACGTGGTATTTACAAAATCATGAGATAAAACCATCAAAAAAGTGGTTCCCAACTTATTTCCAATCAAATATTCCTTATGATGTATGAAAACACAAACCAACACATGTAACTCTTCCTTACAACTCTTTTATGAGTCCAACACATTATAACACTTTTCAATTTGGGAGACCCAACTTTTGGAACCCATCCCTTTTGATCTAGGAGGTTGATTAATCAAACATTTGACTTGTTGGAATGGTCATGGAGTTCTCTATCAATATATAGTTATATTTGTCGATTACAACCACTTTCGAGTCCAAAAATGACCTCGAAGTGCCTCAAACATGACTTTAAATATTTTAAAAATAGAAACTTTCATACCTTAAAATCAGGACATGATCTTGGATTGAAAATTTACTAGCATGTTTTTTTTGAAATTTCATATTTTTGCGAAAAATTTAAAAGATATCCATGCACAAATATAAAATTATTATAAAAAATAACCTTTTTTAATTACAAGATTGAAACATCTTTTTCCTTATAAACATCTTCATCTAGAATGTTCACTTTTAATATTATTGATATTGTAATAATCATCAATTGTACAAATGAATTTATTTAAATTCCAAGATATAGAAATAAGCTATACAAATGTGTTCCAATTTAGCTAGTTTCAGTGTAGGCTTAAAATTAAATGGGGATTGACATGGGTATGCTAATTTCATACTTACAATTACAATGCAATAGTCATAATACTATAGGTTTATTAAACTTATTATTGAAATTATAGTCTTATTTAAAACAACATGCATTATACCCTTTTTGCACAAGATAGGATTTTGTATTCATTTTCTTCCCTTTAGTTCTTCTTTCTTAGAAATCTAGTTTGTCCAAAACACATTTGAAAAACCATTCATGTTGCAAATTTTCTACCTAAATAATTTGATTTCTTCTTACTAATTTTTGTGATTGCAACATCAATTTCAATTTAAAAAATATTCAACAAGAATATTTCTAAAAGATTGACGCAATGATATAATATAGACATCTATATATTAGATATTATGAATGATAAATACATAAAATATACAAGATAGACATAGACTCTCTATTTAAAATGGATAAATCATCAATTACACTATTTACAAAAGTAAAATATCGATTTGGAAAATAAACTTAAATAATATATCATGATTACCCAATCTATCTAAATTTCCCCTTTTGTAAATATTTTTAGTTCCTGCCGGTAGGCAGGCATACTTATGCATTCGCTTGGAATGCATTTAACCGGCAGCATGAACCAATCACATTTCGCCATTTAACATATTGCTTTTTTTTTGTATAGATTGAATTTGGAGAGCTATTTTATATATTGGAAAATTAGCATTTATCTATTTTTCTATTTGTCCGAGTAGCTTTATAAATCATTTTCGTTTTAAAAATTCAGGAAAATGCGATTGCATAAATTGATTAAATAAATTTAAGCAAAGGCATAGTTTAAAAGGTGGCGGCTAGAGGTACGTAATCCATGAATGCAGATTAAATGCATTAAAATATCAGGAAACAGCGAGCGCATAAATTGATTAATTAAAATTAAGCAAAGGCATAGATTATCAAACTGGCGGGTAGACATACGTGATGCATGAAAAAAAATTAAATGCATTGAATGGCATTTGGCTCGAGGTGAAGGCAGTGGAGTCGCTTGGAGGCGACACGTGGCCAGGGTACTTTGGTCATTTAATATAGAGTTGAGTTACTTGGTATGCATTTCCATTACTTTGCGTGTGTTTTTTTTGTCTTCTGTAAGTGGTGTTCTAAGGGAGAGTTTTAGCGACCGAGCAGGATATGTTATAGTTGCAGAATCTAGACCCAGAAACGAGTTATTTGAAGCAATAATTTGGTAATTTTTAGAGTTTCGATACATTAAAATGGTAGACAGTGAGAGAAAAATTGCTTGAGGTCAGAAGAGGTAAGTTTTCATTTTTTATTCTATTTGATACAAGAAGTTCAAGTAGGGTTTCATAGTGCTTGAAGGCATTCGTATACTTTGATTATAAATTCATATTTTAAACTACTGTTAGTATTGTTCATTCGAATTTCTTGTTGAAATGCGAAGGTTTCATGTGCGTTTGATAGGAATTATGTAAAAAATCCTCTTGTTCATTTTACTTCATGCATGAGTCGATAGTGAGTTGCTTTGAGCTTTTCCGTATATTAAACTATTTTTAGTGTTATCTATTTGAATTTTTTTGTTGAAATGCGAAGGTTTCATGTGCGTTTGATAGGTATTATGTAGAAATCCTCTTGGTCATTTTGCTTCATGCATGTGAGCCCTGTAGAGTTTGTATCTCTTTTATTGCTACAAGGTGGTCCCATAAAGAGGGCTTTGGAACCAAAATTATGTCAACGTGTGCGATAATGAGAGCTTTTGAACAATGAGTCATAGTGTGTTGCTTTGAGCTTTGTCGTTGCCATGAAAGCATAAAGGATAGAGGGATTCTGTTAAAAGTCATGGTTGTTGTCCTCGTGGGCATAAATGCAAACAATGGGAGCATAAAGAATACAGTAGAAACCTTTTACTTGTTGGCAAGCATAGATTTCTATCGGATGTCGTTGTTACTATTTTTATATGTTGGGGTTATAAAAAACTATGTCAAAAATGTTGAGGAGTCCAAATTACAATGTTCCCATAGAGCAGTTAAGTAATATTGTTTTTTGCTTTTTATTCTGTTGGATACAAGAAATGCAAGTAGGGTTTCATAGTGCTTTAAGGCAATTGTATATTTTGACTATAAATTCGTATTTTAAACTACTTTTAGTATTGTTTATTCGAATTTCTTGTTGAAATGCGAAGGTTTCATCTTTGTTTGATAGGTATTATGTAGAAATCCTCATGTTCATTTTCCTTCATGCATGTAGTCTTGTATAGTTTGTGTCTTTTTGATTGCTGCAAAGTGGTCCCATAAAGAGGGCTTTGGAACCAAAATTATGTCAACGTGTGCGATAATGAGAGCTTTTCAACAATGAGTCAAGAGTGTGTTGCTTTGAGCTTTTTCATTGTCATGAAAGCATAAAGGATAGAGGGATTCTATTAAAGGTCGTGGTTGTTGTCCTTGTAGTCATGAATGCAAACAATGGGAGCATAGAGAATGTAGTAGAAACCTTTTCCCTGCCGGCAAGCATAAAAAATTTGTCAGATGTCATTTTTACTGTTTGTGTATCTTGGGGTTATAAAAAACTATGCCAAAAATGTTGTAGAATCCAAATTACAATGTTCCCATAGAGCAGTTAAGTAATATTTGCTTGATAGAACAGTTTTAGGCTTCATGGAAAAGAGCAGTCAAATTCATTGCTGGAAGATTTGTGATCCAATAACCTGTCACAATTAGCTTGTGTAGTTAATCTTGTTTGCATTAGTACTTGTGTCTCTTGAACCTGGAAAAATGCTTGATAGTGTTTAAAATGGTTTTTGCTATTAGTATCCATCGCAGTAGGAGTACTATAAATTGCTATTCTTTTAGAAAAAATAAATACATGGTTTTTGTTTTCTAATGAAATCTTTTTACATGGTGCAATGCTTTTCGTTGGAAGAAAAGAGGTCGTCTAGCGGTCTGGCTATGGAAAATTCTTCAAGCAACTAGTACAAGGTGAGTTTCTAGAATGAACCTTCTCTTTTGTTTACAATTGCATATAGTAAACAGAGAAAAAGGTTAATTCAAGATTCTCACTATATTGATTGTACTTGTAATGATATCGTTGCTTTTTGTTACAAGGACAATCTTTGCAAATGGGTACTGTGAGTGGCATATGCTATATGGTTCATAAAAAATAAGCATTTGAGGTTCAAAAGTAGATCTTTGTTTCAAAAAATTTACCTTTTCAAATTTTAAGAGTTTGATTCTAAATCCATATGCAAGCTTTGATTAAAACTACTGGCTAAAGGTGCATAATTCATTAATTCAAAATCAATTCATTTAATGGCATCTGACTAGAGGCAAGACTGTTTGGATTGCTAATTATTCTTTGAATATATAACAATAAAAAGAGATAAAAAAGGTATGATTATCCTTGGCCACATTTCACATTTTGGCCTTCCATTGTGCATCTTAAATAAAAATTGGGTTTTGCATTGTTGCAATGCGTTTGGATACTTTGATTCTAAAATCATAGTTTAGATCATTCTAAGTGTTATCGATTCAAACCTTTCCTTGAAATACCAAGAATTCGTCTGAATCTTGGAGGCAACGTACACTTGTCTATACTTATCCTTGGCCACATTTCATATTTTTATCTTTTAATCAAAGTCAATTAACAAAGTAGCAGTTAGACCTAAAGAAGGTTGAAGGACTATGCTAATAGAAAACCATATTTTCGACAATGGCTAGACAACCTGTTGAAATTGCTATACAAACTTTAAAGCAAATGCATTTTCCCTTCTATTTACTTTCATTGTACATCTTAAATGGAACTTGGGTTTCACATTGTTACAATGCGTTTGGATACTTTGATTGTAAAGTCATAGTTTAGATCATTTTAAGTGTTATTGATTCAAATCTTTGCTTGAAATATAAAGGATTCATCTGAGTCTTGTAGGAAATGTACAACTGTCCTATAGAGAGAGCTTTGGAACTAATGAGCTGCTATTAAGGATAGAGGAATACTATCAAATATTGTGGTTATTGTCCTCATAGGCACAGATGCAAAATATGGAAACATATAGAAAGCAAGTTAACTCTTCAATAATCCCATGCAATGTATGTTACAACATCTTAAAAACAATAATTCCTATCAAACGCACATGAAACCTTCGCATTTCAATAAGAAATTCAAATAAACAATACTAAAAGTAGTTTAAAATATGAATTTATAATCAAAGTATACAATTTCCTTATAGCACTATGAAACCCTACTTGGATTCCTTGTATCGTACAGACTAAAAATCGAAAAGCAATATTACTTAACTGCTCTATGGCAACATTGTAATTTGGATTCTACAACATTTCTTGACATAGTTTTTTACAACCCCAAGATACAAAAACAGTAACGACTACATCTAACAGAATTTTTATGCTTGCTAGTAGGAAAAAGGTTTCTACTGTATTCTTTATGCTCTCATTGTTTGCATTTATGCTAATGAGTGCAACAACCATGAATTTTAACAGAATCCCTTTATCCTTTATGCTTTTATGACAATGGAAAAGCTCAAAGCAACACACTGTTAACTGATAGTTGAAAATCTCTCATTATCGTACATGTTGACATAATTTGGGTTCCAATGTCCTCTTTATGGGACCACTTTGCAATAGTTAGAAAAATACAAATTCTATAGGTCTCACATGCATGAAGTAAAATGAACAAGAGGATTACTGCATAATACCTATGAAACGCAGATGAAACCTTTGCATTTCAACAAGAAATTTGAATAGATAATACTAAAAGTAGTTTAATATACAGATTTATGCCTACGAGAACAACAACCATGACTTTTAATAGAACCCCTCTCTCCTTTATGCTTTAATGACAATGGAATAGCTAAAAGCAACATACTATCGACTTACATGCATGAAGTAAAAAAGTAGTTTAAAATACGGGTTTATGCCTATGAGGACAACAACCACAACTTTTAACAGAACCCCTCTACCCTTTATGCTTTGATGCCAATGGAAAAGCTCAAACGTAGATGGAACCTTTGCATTTCAACAAGAAGCTAGAATAAATAATACTAAAAGTAGCTTAACATATGAATTTATAATGACATTATAATAATGTCTTAAAGCATTATGAAACCTTTCTTCCATTGTTGTTTGCATGTACCTGGTTTAAACATTTAATTATTGGTTCTTGATAATGGAATGAAATGAACTTGGACAAGTGGAAATAGCATTACCGCATGGAATTGGAACATCAATGTTTGCATGCCTTTACCATGATAGCAGATTTGCGTGCATGAGACTTATGTGAATCTCAAATGTCATAGTGTATGGGTACATGTGTCAAGTAGCTTGTTCCCAGGTCTTGACTCTATAGCAACAAAATCTCCTGTGACTACACAAACCTACAAAATAACAAAAAATGAAATGCTCAAAGTAATCACAATTCATCTCTAGTCACTAAAATCTATATTGCATGAAAAACAAGAAAGAACCTTTGAGTAGATGAAGGTCATGAACATTGAACCAATAGTAGAACAGTCACCACAACATTTAAGTAAACCTATGGTGTAGACTCCCTTTTCCATTATCAATTTTATTCCCAAATTCATCCATGAAGAACTTTGTCAACCTCTAGAACCTGCTATTATCCATTGCTTTGATCCATGATTTCCATTTCTTTCATCAATGAACTGCATATCTTTGATCCATGAAAAACTTCTTTAGCCTGTGCATCCATGTATTCTATATCTTTGAGGATATTCTTCATGGATGACATTGGGAATACAATTGATAATGGAAAAGAGAGTGTTGAGCATAGGTTTCCTTAAATATTGTGGTGACTGTGATACTATTAGTTCAACGTTCATGACCTTTATCTACTAAAAAGTTCTTGCTCATTCATACCTTGGTAATTAAACTTGTGATATTGCATTGCATATGTCTCATGTTCTTCACCTTGAAATGTCCATACTGAAATACAGTAATAGAAAGTAATAAAGTAATTATAGCAATACAAAATAATTCCAATGAAAAACTAATCAAGAGTAATACAAAATACTTTAAAACATGTTGTGTGTTACAACTGTCAGTGAGTTGTTGTTTTTACAACACCATGTGTTTTACAATTTGCAGTTTAATAAAATAGTAGTCAAGAAGTAAACAAAAATAGATAATGGAAACTCAAATTCAATGTTTTAGTTTCCATTTCTCATTTAACAAGTCTTTCAACATCGTAATCAGATTCACTCTTTACATTTTATTCCTTTACTTTTCTGCTCTCATTCGAATGGCAGGGGGACCATACGTGAAGCCACTGAATAACCCTTCCATGATTTGATGGAGCTGGTGTGAGGTGATTTCATGAAAGCTCAAGTGTCATAGTATATGTGGCGTAGCAGCTAATAAGTCCATCTTACATTGTGCTGATGACAATTTAATTTGTCTCATCTGTCTCCGAACCATTAATCAAAGTCAATTAACAAACAAGTCAATCTTGCACTTGATTCAACAATGAGACCATCTAACAAGCACTTGTTTGCTATCACTATGATTAATGATAGAATTGGCTTAATTTTCATACTGAATGTGGTGTATTAGCTAGTTGGCTTAACATGATAGCTTTTGAACAAGTTAATTCAGTCAGCAATCAATCTAGTTTGTTGATGAATTAATTGTGCTCCACGGTTGGTCATGGCCAATTATTCGAAAAGCTGTAAATGCCATGGATGAAATTATATGCATAAAATTCTAGTTTATGGTTTGCTTGAAATGCAATGAAAAAACTACTATGAAGGCATAAGACAGGATTGTGTAACATATTGCCATTCCTTTATCTAATTTCTTTGGACACAAATGCTTTACACATTTGATTGCAATAGTAACGTGTCTATGAAAATGGGAAAATAGAGACCATAATTCAGTACTTTTTAACGTGCGTATATATGTATCCTAATACATATAAGCTCAACCTGGCATTTATGAAAACAGTTGCTATGTATAGTGAAGGAGCTTATTAGTGTTACTATATGCGATTGCCATATAACAAAGTAAATTGGTGCACGGCTATAGTGGCACATCCAAAAAATACATGGACGCATGTATACACAGTTGCATACAAGGATACGTAGAAGCTTAGATGAAAAGTTAATTATGGTTAATTATAAAACATCTCTGTACACCAAATCAATTAAACCAATCATGGCCATTCATATGCAAAAAAAAAAAGGAACTTCTTGAAAAGGCTTTATAGACAACGAAGCAAATGCAACTGTAGACCGAAATTGCAAAATCTTTGGCAACATCTTCCTTTCTATTCCTTATGCTACAAATATTCAACAGCCTATAGCTGTTCATATTAATTGTATCTCTTCATGTATGTTAAAGCCATCTGCTTATTCTATTGCTTTTGGTTTTATTTCATGGAAGCTGAAATGTCATAGTATATGTGGCACAAGAGCCAATAAGTCCATCTTACATTTTGCTCATGATAATTTAATTTGTCTCATTTGTCCCTGAACCATTAATCAAAGTCAATTAACGAACAAGTCAATTTTACAGTTAGCTTGTGCAAATTAAGCCAATTCTATCTTTTACTCATTAATGAAATTAACTAATCAGTTTAACAAGATAGCTTTCAGACAAGTTAGGTCAGTAATGAATAAAGCTGTTTGACTAATGAGTCAATTGAGTTCAATAAATAGTCATAGTAATAGCAAACAAATCCTTGTTTGATGATGTCATTGTTGAATTTGCTTGCGTGTCCCTATCTGCACTTTTGCTATAGCTTGAATCAATGATGCTTCATGGTTCAAGTATTAAGTGTAACTGGAAACCTTTCTTGACTTACATCCATTGATTTAAATCTGTTTCGAAACCATAATTGCAGTGGTTCTTTAAGCTCGATGAAAAACAGCAATATAGTTAAAATGCATTGCAAAAGCCTGTAGAGAACCATGTTTGCACTATTAGTGTCCATTACACCATCATTGTCATCCATTACAATTATAATTTTGGCAGTTGTTTGCACAAATGTGTTTTCTTGCATTGTGAAACCCAACTTGCTTTTTTGGGATATAATGAAGCAACATAGAAAAAAATAGCCATTTGTTGCCTTGAGTAGCTTGTTTCTTGGTGTTCATTCAACGAGCACAAGAGCTTCTGCTCTGTCACTGTAAACGTCCCCTTTTTATTGATAAAAGCTGTCAGTTTTCTAGCCTATGCCTTTGCTTAATTTTATTTGTATATGTCATTTTCTTCCAGATTCCCATTTAAAAAGGAAACTCCATATTATACTACCAAAGAAAATGCATTAATGTCAAAGAAGTTTGAAATTGAAGATAACAACCCTAATAGCACTCACTTGGATAAACTGTTTTTCTATAGTGATAATTTTATTGGGTCCTAGTGTCAAGGCAAGAATACTTATGCATTTGGTTGAAATGCTTTTGTTAGTTCTTGCTAGTAGGCAGAAATACTTATGCATTTGCCTGGAATGCATTTAACTGGCAGCATGAACCAATCACATTTCGCCATTTAACATATTGCTTTTTTTTTGTATAGTTTGAATTTGGAGAGCTATTTTATATATTGAAAAATTAGCATTTATCTATTTTTCTATTTGTCTGAGTAGCTTTATAAATCATTTTCATTTTAAACATTTGGGAAAATGCGAATGCAAAAATTGATTAAATAAATTTAAGCAAAGGCATAGTTTAAAAGGTGGTGGCTAGAGGTACATAGTCCATGAATGCAGATTAAATGCATTAAAATATCAGGAAACAGCGAGCGCATAAATTGATTAATAAAAATTAAGCAAAGGCATAGTTTGTCAAACTGGCAGGTAGATGTTCGTGATGCATGAAAAAAAATTTAAATGCATTGAATGGTATTTGGCTCAAGGTAAAGGCGGTCGAGCCGCTTGGAGGCCACGCATGGCCAGGGTACTTTGGTCATTTAATATAGAGTTGAGTTACTTGGTATGCATTTCCATTACTTTGCGTGTGTTGTTTTTTTGTGTTTTGTAAGCTCTTGTTCTGAGGAAGAGTTTGTAGCCACTAAGCAGGAGATGTTACGGTTGCAAGCCCCACACCTAGAAACGAGTTACTTGACATGATAATTTGTTACTCTCCACAGTTCCTTTCTATTCAAGTGCATCGTGGGGCTGTGTTTCATAGTACTTTAGTTCACTATCACAATCACTTTCTGCTTAATGTGTCAGTGCATGTATGTATGTGTGCATGTTTCTATGTGCATGTGCATTTACCTATGTGCATATCTATGTAGACCTTTGTAGATGCATATATGCATGCATGCATCTGACTCTAGATATATCTATGCACATATGTGTTTATGCATATATGTATGTATGTATAGGTGCATTTATGTGTATACACATGTGATCATATGGATGCATATATTCTTGTGTCCATAAATGCATTAATCTGTCTTTACATGGATGTATCTGTACATATATATACATATGTATACATATATGTGTGTGTCGATATGTCTTTTCTACAAAACAGTTTACAGTGACAGGGCAAAGGTTGTCATGATTCCAACAAAGGACACTTGCAAACAAGCTACTCTAGGCAATAAATAGTTTCTTTCATCAAATTTCTTTTATTTTAATGTCCATAGGTACATTGGGGTTCATAGTGCTCAGCCTATGTTATACTTCAGAAACTAGTCCCTTGGGCAAGCAATTGTCTTTTGTCCAATGTAGAATGTGACATCTTAACAATAACTTGGCGCTTATGAGCTCTCTAAAGACTGCATATCTTTAATTACTGCAAACCTATTCCATAGTGCAAGTTTTACAGCCACTGTTCTGTTAGCATGTCCCATAATAGGACCTTACAAACAATATGAGCACAATGTGTTAAAAGCACTTTACAAACTATCAGGCTAATGCAATTTACAGATATAAGCTTAAACTCCACACTTGCTTTCATGTTTCTCGTTGTCATTAAAGCATAAAGCAAAGAGGATTTTTTTCGCAACTTCTAATTTTTTTACTTTTACATGATAATTAACTTTATTAACTAATGAATCAAATTATCTTAATTAATTTATTTTCTTTTTCCTTTTGTCATTTCATATCTAATTAATTACATAACTGTTGAATAGTATTTATATACATAATAATTAAAACAAAGAAATAATTATAACTATCCTTGTGCACATTTGACCAATCAAACAAAGTCAATTAAAAGATATAATTCCACTTATTCACTGATAGTATTGGCATACAATTTCCTTGAAAAGTCTTGAAAAAGAGGATTACTCAAACACCAATAAGGATTCTGATTTGTAACATTTCTATCCAAATCATCTTCATTGAATAAGATGTTGTTGCATACATTAATTGGATGTATCTCATCATCTTTCTTATCAGGATGCCAACAACCTTGGTTTGTATTTCTCCTTGGGCGTATCTAAATGCCATGAGTTATGAATTCTACTTGCATGTGGCTTCATTGCACAAGTAATAGTAAATGCTACATAATGGTACAAAATAAACTTATGCACATGGAAATGAAATGACCCCATTTAGTTAGAAAATCAATATTTACGTCCCTTTCACTGTTAAGTGATAGCTAGTTTGGAATTAAACAATAGGTAGAAATTGTTTTTACCATAACTTAACAGTGCTAGCACAAGTCAGTGTTGTTTTTTTCTTTGGTATTGATTAGTTGTTGTGGCCTATTTACACTTTTTTAGGTGCTTAAGCAAATATGGGATCTATTCCATTGATTGCTCTTAAAGAGCTTATGCCACCATTGCAATAACAAAATTACCTTGGTGCATACATATGCAAAAAAATGTTCTATATTATAGGGTACACAAATAGCAACAAGTATTTCAAAATTAATAAAAAATGCAATTTTTATTTTAAGAAACAAAAGTTCTAATTTGGATTGTTTCTCGTTTGAATGAATCCACATAAGAATTATGTTTTCTTTTTATGAATAACATAGTATATGTCACTCACTGTACTCATTTGTCTAATTTGTCCTTGTGACAGGGTTCAATGCTTTCAACTGTATTTAAACAATCACGCACAAACTACACTAGGAAAAATTGCTTGTCCCTATCACACTGTGTACATGTGTACAAGTATACTTGATCATTCGATAGCAAACTACAAGGTCAGTTTTCCAATTTGTCTTTTTGCTCTTCTAGAAATGCAATTGAAATTCTTCAATATAATAACTGCATAAAGTTCTTTTCCATGTATTCATTTTGTCATCTTGTATTCCTCATTTCTTTGAACATAAATGATTTAGAGGACTGTTTCCATATATACAAATAGGAAAATGCATTATCCACAATTGCAATAGTAATTTGTCTTCGAGCAATAGAACAGGTTTTGCTTATGTGTTAGTATGTTATACTTCCTCTATACAATATCCATAGAATAGAATGAATTGCTAGCATATAATTTTTAAACCCTGCTTACAGTTTCAAATAGCGTTTAGAGCCATAGGTCTTTGTTCTATGTCAACTGGTTTTTACCTATATGCATTTAAGGCAATTTTTTTCATAGGACTATTTATAGCTATGGCAAGTTGCTATGCAGTTTGCAAGTTAACATATGTTTAATCTTCCTGTTTTACAAATAAAAGCCTACAAAGTTAATTTCAAAAGCTAACATGGTAGATGAGTACAATGAATGATGTACTACATCCCTCATAGACATGATGCAATATTTTTCCATGGTGTTGCTTACATGCAAAATGACTTTAAGCAGAGTTTTTTTTACTCACATTGCCAATTTCACTATGTGCTTTAAACCTCTAAAGTAAAAGGAAACTGAGGAAAGAAGCTATTTATTGCCTCAAATAACTCGTTTCTGGTTCTGGATACTGTAACTATAACAAATTCTGCTTAATCGCAAAACTCTCCCAGAATAGAGACTTCTAGGATAGAAAAACAATATGCACAAAGTAATAGTGATGCTTAACAGCTGACTTAAGTCTATAGCTAATGGACAAAGTATTCTAGTTATACATGTCCACCAAGCCATTCCAGCAGTTTTCCATCGACCCACATGCTATTTAATGCATTCGCTTTGCATATATGCACTGTGTGGCTGCACCTCTGAGTTTCAATCTCTTTTTAAAATTATTTAATCAATCTATGCCTTTACTTTTGCTCAATGGACCTATGCCTTTGCATGTCCCTCAAATTGTCTATACATAAATTATTTTAAAAGCTATTCCCACAAATAAGAAAAGCCATAGATCTTATCTGATCAAACAATTCTTTTGCATTTCCCTGACTTTCTATAAACAGAAAAGATTTTTCAAACTATTCTCTAAGTGCCACTTGATTCATGTTTACTTGAATAGCTTTTAAAATCATTTGTTCTTTGAAAAAAAATCAGTTGCTTAGAAGTACATAGCAACAAAGGAATCCAATAACACAAAACATTTAAATACCATAGACTGAGATTGACAATATGAGCAAAAAAGATTCTTGTCAACCAATTGTTGCATGTAGACAAAGCAACCTGAAAATATTGTTTTGTGTTTGTGGCACTAAAAGTATACATCATGCATTGTACTCATTTATCCACTTTGGCAATGTAACAGGAATAAGTACATACAATCCTATTGGGGGACAATGGATAACAAGGTCAGGTTGAAGAATTAATATTATTTTCCCCTTGTGCTTCTATTAAATTGTTTTTGTGTGGTATGTTACGTAAGCTTTTGCTACTACTCAATCTGCATTTTCCAACATATATAGAGATTATTAACTTCCAAGATCCTCGACAACATGATTCATACTATCGAATGCTATTGAGTGAAAGCACATAGGCGACAATGTTAACAATTATAGATTTTGTAATCTAGATACTAGTGTTAAATGCTATTCATACCCAGCATTTTCTATACAAAAACACATTAGGTTACATGAAAAACAAAGAAAATGATAGACGTTGACACCTATGAATTAACAAATCGCCCCCAAATATCAAACATTGACTATGTGCTTAAGAGCAAGGGACTTTGTAGATTGAGTACTTTTAGATACAATGTTGGTGATTGTTTGTTTGACTCATTACAGCTATTTCTTAACAATCGGTACACATTAATTCAATTACAAAATGGAGCTATAGATTACTTCTTGAATTTCCTTCAAAACAAGGACAAAGAAGCAATAAAATCATACAACTATGAACTAGACCCTGATACTCTATATACATTGCACAAAGTACATGATCCACAAACATACTTCCGCAGAACGCGATTATCTGCACAGCCAAAGGCAGATTGTGCAGAAAGTGGATTGTGGGGTGACCTATTTTGCATTCACTGGATATCCAAATGGTTGAATATACAAATCTCCCTTTGGTCAAGCACAATAGCAAGAAGGTACTTACAGTTCAGTGGCTCTGACTACATAAAATCAGTCTCTATACTATTTCATGACATGAATTCTTTAAGTGGACACTTTGAACCATTGTTAGAAATTGAAACACAAAACATAAGTTCAAAACATCCCATGAGTTCACATGAAATAAAAAAATTGTGCCCAAAGTATCCTCAAATATCAAACATTGACAATGCCCTTAGAGTTGAAGGCCTTTGTAGATTACGCACATTTGCATACAATGTTGGTGATTGTTTGTTTGATTCGCTTCAAGTTCTACTTAACAACCAGTACACCTCAACTCAATTACACAATGGAGCTATAGATTATTTCCTGACTTGCTCTCAAAAAAAGGACAAAGAAGTAATTAAATCATATAACAATGAACTAAATCCTGGTACTCTATATACACTGCACAAAGTACATGATCAAGAAACATACTTCTACAAGATGCGATTGTCTGCAAGCTCATGCGAAGACCATGGCAAACGTGGATTGTGGGGTGACTTGTTTTGCATTCACTAGATATCCAAATGGTTAAAAATACAGATAAGCCTCTGGTCATTGACAAAATCAAGAAAGTACTTAGATTTCAATGATTCTGGATATACAAAATCAGTCTTATACTGTTCCATGATACAAACCCTTTGGCTGGACATTTTGAGCCGCTTCTAAGTATCAAAGCACAAAATGTAACTCGCCTATGCTCAACAAGCATACTCCAACTTAAAAAGTTGATCAGAAATCATCCACAATACAAAAATACTTACTTGACCAAGCCACATGCTTTGCCTAAAAACAAGGAAAATTTGATACCATTTGACATAGCAAACAATTTTAAACATAAATCAACAATAAGACTTAATCACCTGAAGAACTTGATTAGAAAAGAAAAACAAATAAAAAGTGTACCTAGCAGCCCAAAGAAAAAAAAAACAATGACACCAATAGAAATTTATAAAACAGCAATACAAGATACACCAAAACACTCATGTGCAATTTGCCAAGTGCTCTGTTTTAACAAGGACATCAGGCTTTTCAAAGGAAAGAAAAAACAACTATACTGTGGGCTAGTACAATCAGATTCCTTACCATTCACAGATCTCATATGCAATGTATGCTACTTTGCATTGAAATAGTCCACTATTCCAAAGTATGCTACACCATAGAAAATAAGAACTAATAGACCATTGTGCTATGTACAAAACTTAACTCATCTAGAAGAACAACTTGTCTCACTTAGAATTGGATTTGCACAGATTTGGGAACTAGGGTTCAAAAGGTCTCAAATAGGCCTGACAGGTTCTATTATAAATGTCCATGTTGACATGAACATTGTACAGAGAGCATTACCACAATCAATTAACAACACACAAACAATTGTTGTTTCATTGAAAAGACACTTACAATACAAAAATGCATTTCAGAAAGGCATGGTGCGCCCAAATGTCATCATGCAAGCTTTGACTCAATTAACAAGGACACCATTATACAAAATGCATGAAGTCCACATAAACCAAGACTGGAAAGAAGTTCTCCAATGCACTAAAGAAAACAAAGCCAATAGTCCACAAAATACAAGTGAAAAAAAATTAGACAGTGAAATGGAAAATGAAAACCCATCAGAAACATTGATACATGGATTCACTGAGTCTAGAAGTATCCATAACATGGAGGACAAGATTATTGAAATTGCACCTGCAGAGCACAAGTATCCAATTGGAATATTTAAGGACATTTATGCTGAAGAAATGAATTTCCCAACTTTATTCTTTGGCAAGTCACGTGATAATGACATTGTAAAAAACTTTACGTATCAAAAAATAGTACGCTGGGAGCTCTTACAGTCACAAAGACAATTTGCATATCATACAACAAACATTTTTTTCAAAGCTATAAAGGTTCTAATACAACAAGTACTGTCCACAATGACAATAAGAATCCGCAAGGGCCAGTTAAAAGGGCGGAAGCTATTTGCGAAAGATGTTAAACACAAACCAAACCTAGAAAAAATTCTTAAATTAGATATTGGATACGTTGATTTCAAAAGAATAAGAATCTCTCCAGACTATTCACAACAACTTAAGAAAAATGTATTTGCTATGATTCGACAACTAGGACCACCAACATTTTTCATCACTTTCTCTAGTGCTGAGCAAAATTGGGATCCACTAATTCAAACATTACAAGAGCTGCACAATCTACACCAATTAGCACAAAACCGTCAAGAATCTAATCACCCAACACACATTGACAAATTTGAACTAATCAAGAAAGATCCTATCACTTGTGCACGTTACTATAAACATAGAATCAATGCAATTAAAAAATTGATACTTACAGATGACTCTTTCTTTGGAAATGTCATTGATTACTTTTCAGTCACTGAGTTCCAAAATCGAGGAAATGAACATGATCATTTCCTCATATGGATTAAAAATGCACCAATCTACACAGAAAATAACAACACAGACGTCATAGCTTTTGTTGATAAGTATATTACCTGCGACACTCAAAATTTGGAACCTCCTTTGGCAATGCTACACAAACACCATCATACAAAGAAATGCAAGAGATCAAGAAAACAACTTTGTAGGTACAATTTTCCTTTCCCACCAATGCAAAAGTCAACTATACTTTTACCAATAGTCCAAAAGACTGAAGCGATAACTACAAATGCCACTTACATCTTTTCAAAACTCCAAAAAGCAAAGTATGATGAAACATTCACTTTTCAAATGTTCTTAAAAGAATTAAACTTAAGTGACAATGAATACATTGAAGCTTTGAGCTCAACATTAAACAAGCCCACGCTTTTCTTACAAAGAAAACCATCACAAATATGGAACAATAGTTTTTCAAGAAAAATTCCAGACCTTTGGAAGGCTAATACAGATGCACAATTTGTCCTAAATGCATATGCTGCTGCTATGTACTGTAGCTCATATATTGCAAAAGTAGACAAGTCAATGACATATGCATTCAAAAGAATACGTACAAACCACAAGCAAGACAATATTGATGCAATACGAATGGTGAGTAAACTTGGCAATGCCATGCTTAACTTGCAGCAAATGTCATCACAGCAAGCTGCACATATTGTTCTGTCATTGCCATTAAATTACAGTTCAAGAAAATGTATATTCATTGATACGCGATCTGACAATGATCGTACATTTATACTCAAATCTATTAAACAATTGAGCAATGAGCCAGATGAATCACAAAACGTTCTTGCAAAATCTATTATAGACTACTATTTAAAATGCCCTGAAACAATGGTGGACATATGTCTTGCAGAATTTGTTTCAAGATACAACAAATACGGTGCTAAAATTGAACCAAAGGCCAAACCCAATGTTATACGGTTTATCAATTTCAACAAACACTTTGATTTAGAGAATCATTGTAGAGAGCAATTGGTTCTCTATGTTCCATTTACCATTAATGAAAATACACTAAAACAAAACTTTGATTGGTGGGAACATGCATACATGTACCATGGACAAACCATTCAAACAAACAGTGCAAAGTTCGTCCACAGCCCAAACTCCGCATGGGTTTACATTGACAAAGCTATAAATGAACTTCAGTCTCTTGAAGATGAAAAGCTCATTGACCTGCCAATGCAAGCAAAGCTTTCCCAGAAAGAACTATATGACATTCAAACATACCTTCCAAACATAGGCCATTCTAACCCAAATACCACATACTCCAATGGATTTCAAATTACAAAGCACCCACAGATTATAGATAACAATGAATACTACAAGTTAAGAAGAATGTTAAATAAAGAACAACAAGCAATTGTTAAGGATGTTCTCATAAAAAAGATGAAAAATCCACAAAATCCATTGCACTTGTTTTTGCTTGGAGGAGCTGGAACAGGTAAGACTTTTATAGCAAAAGCCATCTACCAAGCTCTCATTTGCATGTATAGCAATTCTATTGACAATAATCCAGACAAACCCAAGGGCTTATTAACTGCATATACAGGTAAAGCAGCATATAACATAGGGGGATTCACATTACATTCAGCATTTCACATACCTTTTAATACATCAGAATTCCTACCCCTGAACACTGAAGTACTTGACACTATGTCAAAGCACTATGATCAATTGCACATACTCCTTATAGACGAGATATCATTAGTTGGCTCAACATTTCTATGGTATATTGATAGAAGACTACGGGACATAATGCAAATGCCTACAACATACTTAGGGAACCTTGATACCATATTTTGTGGTGACCTTTACCAGGAACAACCTGTCCTTGACTCTGTGGTTTTTGATAATAGGCCTACTCCAATTGAATTAATGCCTTATAGTTTCTGGAAAGACCACATAAAATTCTATTCATTGATGACTACCATGAGACAAAAAGATGAAATATTTATTTCAATTCTTAATAGACTACGAGTAGGCATTCAGACAACTCATGACATAGACTATATCAACAAAATTTGCTTTCGTCTTGTACCATTAGATCCATTGCTTCCACACCTTTTCTATAGGAGAGTAGACGTTCAAGCACATAACAAAAAAATGCTATCAATCATTCCTACCCAAATGGTTGTGCTAGATGCGATAGATGAAGTTAACGAGGACCTTAATGCAATACAAGTGTACAGTCACACAACGACACTTCCATCACAAATATGCTTAAAACCAAACATTCTTGTTGAGCTTTATGCAGGCAATTACAATGTTTAAGATGGCCTCGTCAATGGATCAGATGGAATTTTTAAAGCATATACATCACAAAACAATATTGATATTGTTTTGGATTAAATTTAATGACCCATCAATTGGACATCACCAGCGCACAAAACTAGCACATTGCTATTCTACTATCATTGACAAAGACTGGGTGCCTATACAACGCATTACTAGGCCAATTTAGAAAATAACAATAAACAAGAAAATTACAACTAGAAAACAATTCCCAGTACAAGTAGCATGTGCGCGAACCATACATCGAACCCAAGGATTAACAATGGAGTCCTTAGCTTTTGATCCCACAAGCATTAGACAGCATGGAATAACGTATATAGCTCTGTCACGAACAAAATCAGTAGAATCATTGTTCCTGTTACAACCTTTAACTACAAAAAACTTCAAAATTATAGACCAAATACAACTAGAAATGTCTCATCTTCAAACATGTGCACAATGCAACTTGATAATCTAGACACATGTTCAAAAAACAAATCACATTTTCTCCTATGTACATTGAACACTCGTAGCTTGAAAGCACATGCAGATGACATCATCAATGACTGTGACATAATGCAATATGATATCTTATGTCTCCAGAAACACATATGCATCCCTTTGAGCTAAATACCTTGCTGTAGGATTTTGATAGTTTCTCTGTACATAACATACATGGCATAGCAACTTTCACCAGGAAACATTTGCTCTTGTCAAAAACAGTACAACATGAAACTTCAAATATTGAAGCTATCACATTAACAGTAATGCTATCTAACAATGAACTCAATGTTTGTAATATTTATGCAAAACCTGCAACTGCCATAGATGAAATAATTGCAATGTTGCAAATAATTATTGGGTTCACAAATTCAGAAAACATGTTGTACATTTTAGGCGATTTTAATGTTGACATGTCTTCAGAAAACAGAGGCAAAAAAATGCTTCACAGTTATATTCAACAGAACAACATACAATTTATGTTGAACCAACAACACAACATAGGCAATTCAGTCATTGACCACATTTGGTCCAACACGGCTACAAATATATGCTCTACCTATATATCAAAAGCATATTGGACTGATCACAATCCAATTTTCCTAAAATAGCATCTTGCATAATAGACAAATTCAACTTTATAGAACTTATAGCCTTATATCACCTTTATGCATTGCAATGTCTTTTCCAATACTATATCCATTATTTGCAGGAGATCTATGGATGAAACTAAAAGGCAAGCAAAGAAAATACAAACCACACAAGAAGAATCAGTACAACGGTAAAGTGCCCATAGTATTATTCCTTCATACTCATTCGCCCAAATCACAAATATTCAAATAACATTGTTCCAATGCTTTGCAAGACACCAAAAGATGTATCAAAAAGACAAGCCAAACAGGTGCAAATTACACAAGAAGAATCAGCACAGCGGTAAAGTGCTTAGTTCTATAGTGTGCTGTGAGCCGCCCAAGTTGCTAATATAAAATTAGCATTTTACTGACATTGTCCTTGTTCCTTGTAGGACAAGAGTCAAGAAACCTAGAATTGTTTCAATTGAACAGCTAAACGCAAGAAGAGCTGGAGACACCTTCCAGGGTGATGTCCTTGTTGTCTACAAAGCAACATTGGATAAGGCCAACAAAACACAGGAAATGCTACGTGCTGATCTGACAGATCACAAAGTAGAAATGACAATCACGTTAAATATTAGTGGAGACCTTTTCTATCAACATGAGCCTAAAATAGTCCCAGGATCAGCTATTTCAATATCAGATTTCCAAGTTGCACCTAGGACAGATTATGACAGAGGTGACTGTGATTGCATTTTGATTTTAACAGCCATAAGCAGCACTGAAAACATCCCCCACCTCTGTCAAGAGTACAAATTCATCCCAAGTACAACTATCAGCCAATTGCTAACAACTGTAAATGAGTACCCAGCTGGCACCATAGCTGCACTGGTAGTTGGTGCCAGGAAAATGGGCACTCAATTTGCAATTGACATCAAAGATGGCCACACTGACATAGACAGGGCACAGGTATTTTCAGTCTACAGAACTTTTACCTCTTCTGTCAGTTTCAAGCTTTAAATGTTCTGCTATCGTCTCTATAACAATTTATGGAACAAAATCTAATTGTCTCATTGAATTGCAGTTGCTATTACGGTCAACCTATGAGCAACAATACTTTGCACTTGAAGACCAATTGCATACAAATAAAACACTTGCAATGCTTTTCAAAAATGTTGTAAGAAAAACAGATCAAAGGAACACGTTTCACACATGTAAATCAACATTCATCTGTGCCTTGAATGACAAAAGAAGCTTGGAAAAACTCAACAGCCTACTACATTCAACTTTAAAGGTAACAACATTCTTTTTTTAAAAATCTAGTTCATTCAAACTTGTTTTTTTGTCTCCTCTAACAATTTTGAACCATATTCTATAGGTTTCTAGTATTCTAAAAGCAGCAAATGCGTTTTCCAATCCATTCCATGCATGTTGCCCAAAATGCAAATTCAAATTTACTGCTTATGGCACACTCAAAGAAAAAACTGCTCACTGCAAACAGTGCAACCAGCAAGTCAATTATACATTCTGTTTACAACTTAAAACCACCATAACAACTTATGACAATCAAACAATTCAGTCTTCAATTGACCAGGCCACCATGCATTGTCTATTGCCCACACTGCAAAGGCTCAGCTATGAAGACTACATTAAGGACAAGTCAGCAGTGATATTCATCCTATAGGACTTCAGTGCTGAAGGACATTTTAGCCTTGACCAAAACAATGCCATTGTTGAAGCCATTTGCATTAACAAATAGACAAGAAACATCACCAGAAGGTAATAAAGTTATTCATATGTAAATTTTTTTTCTTTTCAACCAGTACCTCAAATCACTATTCATACAAACTATGTTTCTAATACATAGGATTTTGTTGGCTTTACAGGAAACTAGGAATATAGGAGCAGAGATTTACATTGTTCAGACTTTTACTTTTGCTCCTTTCTATGCTCCAAGACATTTAATTAGTTCTCACATGTTACAGACATCTTTCGTTTTATAAAACTTTATTGCTATTATACATTTAGACACTTCTATAGGTTACTATGTTAAAGTATTCTAGAATATGGACATCTAAAACTCTAATTTTTTTTTTGCACCTATGAAGATAATGGTTCTCTATGTACATCTGACATATATGTTCAATAATTATTATCCCCCTATGTATAATTCCATTCAAACTATATAGCTTAAATGTTCGCTTTTGCATTCTGTCATTCCTAGCTTTTCCAAGATTTGCTTTATGATTCTTACGCTTTCAAGAATTTATGGTAACCAATTAGAAGTTATTATGGTTATACACTCTAGACCCATTAACAAGTTACTTGAGACAGTAAATGGTTATTTTCCTTTGGCTGTTTTCCATTTTTTGCTGTTATTGCAACCAAGTCTCGCCCCTGCTTCTATGCATTGTATTTTATAGTCACCTTTTCATCATGTATTCTAATGTATACAGTACACTCCTGCATACACAAATCCATTTGTTGCTTTTGCTGCATATATGCATTTTCACATGTATATATGCTTCTATGTCCATATGCACATACGCACATATTCGTGTGTCCATGTATTCATTTAAGCTTCTACGTATTCCTCTATGCAACTGCATATACATGCGTCCATGTATTTATGGACCTGTCACTCTAGCCTTGTACCAATTTATTATGTTATATGGATAACACATATAGTAACACTAATTAACACTAATTAACTGTTTCACTATACATAGTAACTATTTTCATGAATGCCAGATAAGCTTATGTGTATTAGGATACATATATACTGACACACAAAACTACTGATTTACGATCTCTATTGTCCCATTTTTGTAGACATGTTACTATTGCAATCAAGTATGTAAAGCATTGATGTTCAAAGAAATTAGATACAGGAATGGCAATATGTTACTCAACCTTCTCTTATGCCTTTATAGCAGTTTTTTCATTGCATTTCAAGAAAACCAAAAACTAGAATTTTATTCATATTATTTCCATCTGTGGCATTTACAGCTTTTCCAATAATTATTACAAGCATAGAGTTCAATGTTGAATAGTTCTATTGTTCATGTGATGCCTACAACATTGTACCCTGGCCAAAGTACCTTGGACACGCGTGGCCTCCAAGCGATTTCACTGCCTTCACCTCAAGCTAGATGCCATTCAATGCATTTAATTTTAATTCATGTTTCACGTACATCTACCCACCAGTTTGATAAACTATGCCTTTGCTTAATTTTAATTGATCAATTTATGTGCTCGCAGTTCCCTGATATTTTAATGCATTTAATCTACATTCATGGACTACGTACCTCTACCTGCTACCTTTTGAAACTACGCCTTTGCTTAAATTTATTTAATCAATTTCTTTGACCACATTTCTTTGACAAGTTTGTTTGAACAATTCGCTTCCCCTCTATGTGTTTCCATAACCACAACAGGTCACAACATTCCTTTATCTTGTATGCTTTCATCATAGCATGAAAGCTCAAAGCAATTGCAGATTCTAGGTTTTCATAACCCAGGCTTATAGAACACAAAAACAACACACACAAAGTAATAAAGATGCATACCAAGTAGCTTAACTCTATATTAAATGGCCAAAGTACCTTATCCTTGCATGTTCACCAAGCAACACCAACGCGTTCACCTCCAGCCAGATGTCATTTAATGCATTTACTTTGCATTCATGCATTGTGCTTACATTTTCCTCATATTTTAATGCATTTAATCTGCATTCATGGATTGCGTACCTCTAGCCACCAACTTTTAAACTATGCCTTTGCTTAAATTTTTTTAATCAATTTATGCGTTTGCATTTTCCCAAATTTTTAAAATGAAAATGATTTATAAAGCTACTCGGATGAATAGAAAAATAGATAAATGCTAATTTTCCAATATATAGAATAGCTCTCCAAATGCAAACTGTACCAAAAAAAAAACTAATATGTTCAATGGCAAAATGTGATTGGCCAATGCTGCCGGTTAAAAGCATTCTGGGCAAATGCATAGGCAAATTTAGAATACATTCACAGGAGAGAGCTTTTGATTCTAAATCCATATGTATACTTTGATTCAAACTAGTGGATGAAGGTACATAATGCACTGATGCAAGCTCAATGCATTCAATGGCATCTGGCTAAAGGGAACGTTGTTTGCATTGCTAGTTACTCTTTGAATATATAACAAGGTTCAAGGAAAAAACTCTCATTACCACACATGTTGACATAATTTTCGTTCCAAACCTCTCTTTATGAGACCGCTTTGCAGTAATAAAAAAAAAACAAACTTTACAAGCCTCACATGCAACCATGCATCTTGCTTACAGTTACACTTCTACATGCATCCATGTCTACTGCAATACATCTATCTATGTGCACATGTAGCCATGGATATAAGTATCTATGCAGCTTCATATGCAATCCATGGATATTTCCATACATGTATATTTAAGCATTTATGTATCCTGCTATGCATCTATCTATCTGTCCATGCAACTACGTTTCTATGGATTCTTCTACCTGTAGATGCATCCACACATATATGTATGTGTTTACTACTTTCCAGATTAAAAAAAAACAACTTTGGAAACATCAACTTCCAGAATTAAATACCAATATGCACAGAGTCATCATATTACTCTTACTAGATGACTGTGAACTACATGTTACCTATGCAATCTAAATTCTAGAGATACATACCATCCTTATGCACCTATGCACAAATACATACTATCTAACATATATACATAATTACATGTACACATATACACATGCAAGCCTGTATACATGGATGCATACAAAGACTATGTTTCGTGGGATTATTAAAGAGTTCAATTGCTTTTTATATGGTTCCACACTTTTCATTTGTGCCTGAGGACAATAATTATAGTATCTAGAACCAGAAACCAGTTACTTGAGGCAATAAATACTTTCTTTCCTCAGTTTTATTTTACTTTAGAGGTTTAAAGCACACAGTTAGATTAGCAATCTGAGCAAATATACTTTCTTTGCTTAGTTTTCTTTTGCTTGCTCATTCCTTCCAAAGCTCTCTTTATAGCACAATTGTGCATTGCCTCCAAGACTCACATGAATCCTTGGTATTTCAAGAAAAGATTCAATTGGATAATACTAAAAATGATCTAAACTATGATTTTATAATCAACGTATCCAAATGCACTACAACAATTCGAAACCCAACTTCATTTAACATGTACAATGACAATAAACAGAACGAAAAATGCATTTGCTTCAAAGTTTTTAAAGCAATTTCAAGAGATTGTCTAGCCATTGTCCAAAATATAGTTTTCTATTAGCATAGACCTTCAACCTTCTTTAGGTCTGACTGCTACTTTGTTAATTCATTCTCATTGAAAAGTCAAAATTCGAAATGTTCCCAAGGATAATTATACTTTTTTATCTCTTTTAATTGTTATATATTCAAAGACTAATTAGCAATTGAAACAACCTCCCCTCTAGTCAGATTCAATTCAATGCATTAATTTTGTATCAATGAACTGTGTACTTTCAGCCATTACTTTTAATCGAAGTATGCATATGGATTCAGAATCAAAATCTCAAAATAAATGCATATATAAATGTGTCTTTTTCTTCATTTCATAATGTATCTATGTATCCATGGGTGCAATTATGCATATATTGATTTGTGCATATATCTTGTTATCTCTTTATGCATCTATCTATATATGTATAGGTGTATCTAGGGGTACATGTATACCTTCATTTATGTGTATATGCACCTATGAATTACATACACACATCCATGTATATATGCATCTATCAATAACTTGCATGGATACATGTATATATGCATCTATGGACTCATACACCCATGTATCTATGACAGCTCATTGGTTCCAAAGCTCTCTTTATAGGACAATTGTGCATTGCCTGCAAGACTCGGATGAATCCTTTGTATTTCAAGAAGAGATTTGAATGGATAACACTTAAAATGATCTAAATTATGATTTTATAGTCAAAGTATACAAATATATAAATGTGTCTTTTCTTCTATTTCATTATGTATCTATGTATCCATAGATGCAGCCATGCATATAACGATTTATGCATATCTTGCCATCTCTACATGCATCTATCTATATATGTACAGCTGTATCTATGGGTGCATGTATACATTGATTTATGCATATATGCACCTATGAATTGCATACACACATCCACCTATAGATGTGTCTATTGATATTTTGCATAGATATATGTATATTTAGCTGTTTCTATTTATCTGAATAGCTTTATAAATTATTGTTGTTATTGAAAATTAGTGAAATGCGATTGCATAGATACATGTATATGAATACATCCTTCCATGTAACATACACATTTGTACCTGTATCCAAATATGCATACATCCATGTATACATATGTTCATATGTCCATCTCTCCATGTAGTTCTGTTTTTAGTGTATACATGTTTCTGTTGATGCATCCATGCATATACCTCTGGTTAGCTTTACGTATTTATCTCTCCATGTATTTAATGTTCTCCACTCCATCAGCATTCACATGTTCTCTGTTTTTATGTTCTCCAAAATTTATATTTTTCATAGTGTATGCATTAGAACTTCCACTTTGTCTTCTGTTTTGACTTTTCTATCCATAAATATCATTATATTTTTATATCCACTCTTCTATTGTTGCATTTCGAGGAAGCTCAAGGATCTCACTACCTTGTTCACTATGAAGGAGAGTGAGAAATGCAACATGGGTCTCTTTCCTGTGTTTATATTGACGGACTCAGCCCTATGATGATTTTTAAAAGCATAACCCATACCAAACTACACATTCTTCCACCCATTGTTACAAAAAATAATTTCATACCCTATTGATTCCATTTATTTCCATTTCCACCCTCACACATCCTTTCTTCTCAAATCAAATACATTTCAAAATCCAATTATTTGCTGTTGTTGCCTCATACCAATGTGTTGCGTTCCTTTTTTCACTAAACCCAACACTCTCATTGAAATTTTCATTTCTTCCATTTAATTGTAAGCATACAACTTGCAAACGATAAATTCATACCAATTACATTCACATTCATTCTCATATCCACCATCCCATATCCTTGCCTCCCATGTCAAATACTTTTCATAACTTATTCATACACCTTATTTGCATCTCACCCTTTTCTCAATTCACTCCCTTTATTCCACTCGCATAACTCATTCTTCTTTCTAACATTCACATATCTTTATCTATCTACACCTCAAATATACCTTCATCCATCACAACAAAATTCACACCATACCAAACAAAGAAAAAGATGAAGAAAATATCAAGGTTATGCAAATAAACACTGAGGGCTTCAAAAATAACACTCATAACATATAGTTCTATTCAAGAGTTATTTTCATAATGCCTTTTGTAAACCTTGGTTATTACAGATCCCTAAAAGCGCATATGACAGTTTCTTCAAGCCTATAATGTGTAATCAGATTTAAGAAATATTGCTTTTCGATTTTTAGTCTCTCTGATACAAGAAATCCAAGTAGGGTTTCACAGTGCTTTAAGGCAATTGTATACTTTCATTATAAATTCATATTTTTAACTACTTTTAGTATTGTTTATTCAAGTTTTTTTGTTCAAATGCAAAGGCTTCATCTGCGTTTGATAGGAATTATTGTTTATAGGATGTTGTGACATACATTAATTGGATGTATCTCATCATCTTTCTTATCAGGATGCTAACAACCTTTTTTTGTATCTATTCTTCAATGTATCTGGATACTATGAACTATGAATTCTATAAATTGATTGTTCTAGATTTGTCATTATCTTATCAACTTGCACATCACACACTTTTTGCTGAATGAATAGATGAGTCATTTGCTATCACCAAATGAATCATACTAGTGCATATCAAAGGTACCTACACTACACAGTTCAATGGACACTACATGAAATGTAGAACAACATTGACAGCCTAGGAATTATATTCTTATCATGGAACCAAATGAAGTATACATTATTTACATCATTGATTTTTTGACTATGTAGAATTGGAGAGGTTTGGTTTTGGAAAAATCATTTTTGTGTTAAATTTTGTTTCATTATACTCTTCAAGTTGATAGTATATGCAACATGGTTTAACACTAAAAATGCTTTCACTAAAATAAAAGTTGTCCAATGCAAGTATCTATATCGCTTGGTTGTACGAGCCATAGTATGCACTACACAATCATAGCAATCACAACTCATAGTATTCATATACACCCATGCACAAATACATGGTATTCAACACATTAACATGTACATGGTCTTCTAGGCCTTCTTTGTTACTTGCCTTTGATTAATAGTTCAAATGCACACAAAGCTAATTGCAATCATTTCTTTATTTGAATTGCTAGGTACTTAAAGGATAACTAGCAATTGCCTAATTATTTAGATATGGGACAATACAAAGATGTATAAGAAAATATGAACTTGCCTGAATGATCATGAATGGTAAAGCTATTTCATAAAATTCTACATATACTGTGACATTTAAGCTTCAAAACTCTCAGGTAACATGTAAAGCCTTGAGAAAAATTGATGTGCTAACTGAATCGGGTCATTTTACTTCAATTATTTAGCACTTATTCTTAACTGTTTAAACACAATATGACTGGATGACTAGCTGGCACCATCCACATAAAATAATTTAAAGCAAATGCAACAGTAATCTGTTATATACACACATATATACATTCCAACATGGATACATGCATTCATATATACATAATTGCATGCATACATATATTCATGCAAACCTATATGCATGGATGCATACAAAGACTATGTTTCATGGGATTATTGAAGAGTTCACTTGCTTTCTATATGTTTCCATATTTTCCATGTGTACCTATGACGACAATAACCACAATATTTAACAATATTCCTCTATCCTTGATAACAGCTCATTAGTTCCAAAGCTCTCTCTATAGGATAGTTGTACATTTCCTACAAGACTCAGATGCATCCTTCGTATTTCAAGGAAAGATTTGAATCAATAACACTTAAAATGATCTAAACTATTACTTTACAATCAAACTATCCAAATGAATTGCAACAATGCCAAACCCAAGTTCCCTTTAACGTGTACAATGAAAGTAAATAGAAGGGAAAATGCATTTGCTTTAAAGTTTATACAGGAATTTCAACAGGTTGCACATGCATTTATAGATTGTGCTTTCTGTACCAAATTACATGGGCACATCTATACATTTTTCCATGCACAGATGTTCACATGGATCCATATATTTATGCATTCCTTTGATATATGCTTTGCTGGTATATAATTTGTTTTCCCTGTTTTCCTTTCACTTCCTACTTTAAATGCTACTTGAGCATCGCTATGCTTTCACAGATTTGTATTTCTACTTCAGTTTACTGTTTTCCATTCAAATTTCTTGTTCACATGTCATGTATGCATTACACTCTTTTCATTTTGTGCACATGCATACATCTATACATGCATACCTCAAGCATTATTACAAATGTCTAGGATTATTTGCATTCAATACTTCAAACAAAATAATAATACATTTTTGCTTCATTGATAAGGTCATAAAGGAAATTAGTTACTGCAAATGTCGAAATGCACCCATGTCAAAGGTGCTAATGTTCATTGGTGTTTCTCTTTTCACTCTTGCATCCTTAAATATCATTATATTTTTATATCTATTCATCTCTTGTCACATTTCGAGGAAGCTCAAGGATCTTGGAACTTTGTTTAGTCCAAAGGAGAGTGAGAAATGAGACACTGGTATTTCTTTTGTATTTGTATTGAGACATTCAGCCCTATGATGATTTTATAAAGCATAACCAATAACAAAATACACATTCTTCCACCCTTGCTTGGAACAAAAGTTCACTTCATACCCTATCGAATCCACTCATTTCCATTTCCACCCATGCACATCATTTCTTCTCAAATCAAATACATTTCAAAATACATTTATTTGCTTCTCTTGCATCACATCAATGTCTTGCATTCCTTTTTTTTCTTCAATCCAACTCACTCATTCAATTTTCCTATATCTTGCATTTAATTTTAAGCGTATAACTTGAAGATGATAAATTCATATAATTTACATGCCATTCATTCTCACATCCAATTTCACATATCATTCCTTCCCATATCTAATACTTTCCATATGGCATTCATATACCTTACTTGCATTACATCATTCTCTCAATTCCTTCTCTTTGTTGCACTTACATCACTCATACTTCTTTACCACCCTTACATATCTTTATCTATCTATAGCTCAAATATACCTTCATCCATTACAACAAAATTCACACCATACCAAAGAAAAAATTGAAAAAAATATCAAGGTTATGCAATTAAACACTGAGGGCTTTCAAAATAACTATGACAACATAGAAGTGTATTCAGGACTTCCTTTGAAAATGTTTTATACTATAACATGTTTATTGCAGATAACTAAGAGCACATATCACAATTTCTTGGAGGCTAAAATGTATAGTCATTTTTCATAAATATTTACATATATCCATGCATTCAAGTGCATAGTTGGATATCCTTAATACACTTGGTCAAAAAACAATAATGTATGATTCTTTTGTTTCGATCATAAATGTTCTTTTCATATCTATCAAATGCAAATTGTTTCAGACATTTTTCTACCTTTCTGCACATAGGCATACATACATTCTTGTTTACTAATGTATTGCTCATTTGTTTCAATTTGTAATGTTTTTCTACTTCTTGTACAAGCTGTAACTTGTTTCTAACATTTCTAACTTTATGGACATAGGCATATATAGATTCTTCTTAACATACCAAGTTAAATGGACACATGTACACATTCGTGCATGCATATGTCTTTACATGGATCCATATTTTAATGCTTTTCTTCCATATATGCATTCGTACTAACTAGTTTATTTATCTTGTTTTCTTTTATTTAATACTACAAATGCAATTTCAGTCTCATCACGCTTTCAGGCTTGCTCTGGTGCCGACGATGGTTTTCACTATTTTGTGCATTTTGTGCACATCGCTAAATGTCTCAATGCCTCCATGTACACTTTATGCTTCAAGCATTGTTACAAACATTATAAGAATATTTTACTACACATTATTATAATAATTTAATGTTTATACCCAAAGTGATACAAACATGTTCATTATTTTATTGTACTTGCATTTTATTTTACCTAATAAAATTCTTTATATCTTTTCAAATTATTTTTAAAAAAAAATATATACACAAAAAAATATTCATTCGTAATTCATTACCAACATTCAAATCTAATTTATAATAAAATCAATACCTTTCTACAGTTTCATCTAAGAATTTATGTAAAAAAATTTACACTTATTACATTTTCATAAGTTAAACTATTACATTTTATGTTATACTTACACAAATTTAATCTTAGGTAGTAAGCTCCTTTATTATAATTTTGCAAATTACTTATTGTTTATTATATAAACACAAATTTTTACTCATATTACATAAACATTATTAAAATCTTATTTATAATAAAATCAATAGCTTTCTAGTCACTCATCTAACAATTTACTGTAATATAATTACATTGTTCTATACACAAAAATATCTTATCATATTACATACACAGGATTTAGATCTTACTTATAATAAAATCAATAGCTTTATATAATACTAATCTTCACACTACATTTAAAAAAAAACATTCCTTAATCTTACAAAAGTTTATACTCAAATGAGCTACCCCTATCAATCTTCCACCTAACACTACTATTCGTATTAGCACTTGCATATTCTAATATGATAAACTAAAATAACTCAATTACAAATATCTGTACACCAAAACTTTGTTCCATTTAAAATGACTAATGATTTTTTCAATCAACAGGTTCTCTAAATAAAAAAACATTGCACTTGTGGATACATGTATGTGTATATCTCTTATGCATATATACGTGTTGCCATTTCACATGTCCCTATGGATCACGTTCCCCATGCATCCTACAAAAATTAAATACATTTATATTCCTATTTGTTGTCTCTAAAATTTTCCTAACTCCTACCTACATGCCTTTTACCTCTCGGCAGGAACTCGATGCTCGCGTCACTTGTTTTAATACGATTTCGTATTTAGAAAAGTGAAAATATTTTTTTTAACTCGGTACTTTTACTGTCTTAGACTATTGTGACATTACGTAGGCTTGTTAATAGCAATTGCACCTAAAGTTTGTCATCGTAAAAATAAGTAAGAAAGCTAAACAAATTATTTTACAGTCTTCACATACAATGTACAAAACAATTTAAATCCAGTCCAATAATGAATCTTCACCTTTATTGAATGACATGAAATATTAAATTAATAATCTAATCTTCCGGCTCTTTGTCCTATGGTGTGGTCTTGGAAAGCTGCACTTCTTGGCCTCTCTTCGCAACATAATGTGGTGACTCAAACCTTTAGACACATTGTCTTAAAGCACATCTAGAAAATTCATTGTTTTGCGACCTTCTCTCTTACGTTCTATACCCTTCAATTGGAAAGCTTGATGATTTGCACAAGCCTCTCTCCTCATCTCACCCTCTTGCACTCCATTACCCACATCAATTAGGATCTCAAGTCCCTGTTGAGTGTTCTCCAATTGCAGTTCAATATGTTTGAGGAAAAAATTGTTGGTCTTAGATGCAGCTCGAGGGCCCTTGCTAGAGCTAGAGATTAACATCCTTCTTGCAAGTGTTGGTGGCAGTGGTTGCTGTGGTGAGTGGTACTGGAGTAGGTGTTGTCCTCATCCTTGTTTTCCACATCCTTTGCTTTGACAGAGATTGGAAATTCTAACAATGTTGCTCTGAAGATTCAACTATTGTGCACTTTCTTGGAGGTGGTGAATTGGGTTGGTCACAGTTTGTTATGAGATTTGTTTTCAGCTGATGATTTTCCTTCAAGCTTCTGTTGATTGAAGGCTGCTGTTTTGTTTTTCTGTTGAGGTTGATCGCTAAAAATGCACATGAAATCTATCACAACTACAAATTAAAAAGTGAGTTGCTAAGTATACAGGCTATGCGAGTTATGCACTATGGCAAAGTCTTTTTGCTTGTATATGGGCTGTTTGTTCTCATGCTGGTTTCTTCTTGGTTTGGGTTTTGTTGTGCTGTTGGTTAATAGGAGGTAGTTTTTGCTAGAGGTACCTTCCCAGCAAACTCCTATTTCTTTGTATTTTTTACTTGTATTTTTTCTTTGTTAATAAAAGTTTTTATTCCAATTAAAAAAAGAAAATTGTAGTTAAAAACAAAAAGTCTTTAACTTTTTTTTCATAAAATATTATTTTTTAGTTCATTAAAAATAAACTTTTTTTGAGAGAGCTTTGGAGTTTGAATTGATGATTTTGAAAAGATTCCTCTTATGATGAAAAATTATGGAAAATAGGCTGATGTAAAATCTCCATTCAAATATTAAATTTAAGAATGAATCTTCACTTGTGAGGTTTGACTATTTAAGCATTTTTATTGAGAAACTTGAAATAAAATTTTAAGTTTAGAATGGTCAGGTTTTATGGATAAGAGACATTAGCTTCTTTACACATCATAAATCACATAAAATATAAATATTTTATAGTTCATTAAAGATAAAATTTAAGGGCTTTTAGAAAAGTTGTGTGAATTTAATTGTTGTTTATGGAAAGATTCTTATGGTGGAAAATAATGGAAAATGTAGTGTGACCATTCAAATATTAAATTTAAGAATGAATCTACATCTTTGATGTTTGATTATTTAAATTTAGAATGGGTAACTCTTATGAGTAAGAGACATTAACCTTTTTACACTTCATAAATCACTTAAAATATATATTTTTTAAATTGACTAAAAATAAAATTTAGGGGATTTTAAAATAATTGTGTCAATTTGAATTAATTTTTTTGGAAAGATTCCTCTTACTGTGAAAATTGTAGAAAATGGAGTGTGGCCTAAAATCTTCATTCAAATATTAAATTTAAGAATCAATCATCACTTTTGAGGGTTTGATTATTTAAGCTTTTTTAATGAGAAAAGTGAAATGAATATTAAGTTTAGAATGGTTAGGTCTTTTGGGTAGGAGACATTAAACTTTTTACACATCACAAATCACATAAAATATAAATATTTTATATTTCATTAAAAATAAAATATAAGAACTTTTAAAAAAGTTGTGCAAATTTGAATATTTGTTTATGAAAATATTCTTCTTATGGTGGAAAATTATGGAAAATGGAGTATGACCTAAAATCTCCATTTAGATATTAGATTTAAGCATGAATCCACACCTTTTACATTTGATTAATTAAACTTCTTTATTGAATGGCATGAAATAAATAATATATTTAAAATGGGTAGGTCATACAAGTAGGATACATTAACCTTTTTACACCTCATAAGTCACATAAAATATTAAGTTTAGAATAGTCAAGTCTTATGAATTGGAGACATTTGCTTCTTTACACATCATAAATCACATAAAATATAAATATTTTATAATTCATTAAAGATAAAATTTAATAGCTTTTAAAAATAGTCCAAATCTATCTAAATGTCCCCTTTTTAAATATTTTTTAATACGCTTTCGTATTTAGAAAGTGAGTAATATTTTCTCAACTCGGTACTTTTACCGTATTAGACTATTGTGGCACTAGATGGCTGGTTAGTAGCAATTACACCTAAAGTTTGTCATCGTAAAAATGAGGGAATTCGATTTTGATATAACTCTAGTAGTCACGTGAGAAAGCTAAGAGAATTATCTTACAGCCTTCACATATACTCTAAGGAACGGTTTAAATCTAGTCCAAGAATGAATCGTCACCTTTCACTTTTGCTTATTTAAGCTTGTTTATGAAATAAAATAATAAATTTAGAATAGGTAGTTCTTAGGAAGAGGAGACATTAATCTTTTTACACTTCATAAATGATATAAAATATTAATTTTTTTTAATTCATTGAAAATAAAATTAAAGAACTTTTTAAAAAATTATGAATTTGAGTTGATTTTTTTAAAAGATTTTTTTATGGTGAAAAAGAATGAAAAATGTAGTATGATCTAAAATCTTTATTTGAATCTGCACTTTGGTGTTTGATTATGTAAACTTCTTTATTGAACAACAAGAAAAAATATTAAATTTAGAATGCTTCAATCTTTTTACACTTCATAAATCACATAAAATATTAAGTTTTTAGAATTCATTGAAAATAAAATTTAGGGGCTTTTAAAATAGTTGTATGAATATGAATTGTTGTTTTTGGAAAGAAGATTCTTCAGGTGGAAAGTTATGGAAAATGGAGGGAAGCCTAAAATCTCCATTCATAATTGAAGAATGAATCTTCACTTTTGAAGTTTGGTTATTTAAGCTTCTTTATTGAGAGACATGAAATAAAATCTTTGATTTCAAATGGCTAGGTCTTATGGATAGAAGGCATTAACTTTTTTACATGTCATAAATCACATAGAATATAAAAATATATAGTTCATTGAAAATCAAATTTAAGGGCTTTTAAAAAAGTGTGAATTTGAGTTGATTTATTTGGAGAGATTCTTCTTATGGTGAAAAATTATTGAAAATGGAGTGTGGCCTAAAATCTCCATTCAAATATTGAAGTGAAGAATGAATCTTCACTTTTGAGATTTGGTTATTTAAGCTTCTTTATTGAGAGACATGAAATAAAACATTAAATTTTCAATGGGTAGATCTTATGAATAAATTTTTACCCCTCTTTTAGTTTTAAAATCAAACTTAAGGACTTTTTAAAAAGTGTGAATTTGAATTGATGTTTTTGGAAAGATTCTTATTATGGTGGAAAGTTATGGAAAATGGAGTGTGGACTAAAATCTCCATTCAAATATTAAAATGGAGAATGAATCTTCACTTTTGAGATATGGTTATTTAAGCTTCTTTATTGAGAGACATCAAATAAAATATTTAATTTCAAATGGGTAGGTCTTATGGGTAGGAGGCATTAACATTTTTACACATCATAAATCATAAAATATATTAAAAAAGTATTGTTCATTAAAAATAAAATTTAAGGGCTTTTAAAAAAGTTGTGTGAATTTGAATTGATGTTTTGGGAAAGACTCTTCTTATTGTGGAAAATTATGGAAAATGAAGGTGGCTTAAAATCTCCATTCAAATATTAAATTGAATAATGTAACTTCACTTTTGAGATTTGGTGAACCATCTTGTTTATTGAGAGACATGAAAAAAACCATTAAATTTTGAATGGGTAGGTCCTATGTGTAGGAGGAATTAACATTTTTACACATCATAAATCATAAAATATAAAAGAAATATAGTTCATTGAAAATAAAATTTAAGAGCTTTTAAAAAAGGTATGAATTTGAATTGATGTTTTTGAAGAGATTCTTCTTATGGTAGAAAATTATGGAAAATGGAGTGTGGCCTAAAATTTCTATTCAAATTTAAGAAAGAATCTTCACCTTTTACATTTGGTTATTTAAGCTTCTTTGTTGAATGACATGAAATAAAATATCATATTTAAAATGGATGGTGTACAAGTAGGAGACATTGACATTTTTACACTTCTCTAATCACATAGCTTATTAAATTTTAATAGTTCATAGAAAATAAAATTGAGGGGCTTTCGAAAAAATTGTATCAAATTTGAATTGATGTTTTCAAAAGATTCTCTTATAGTATGGAAAATGGAGTGTGGAAAATGATGATCTTTACAATTTTAGAAAAGAGATTAATTGCAACATAATAAGTAGTTTTTTCTATTCTCAATTTATTGATACCATATGAATAGTTATTGCTTTCTATTCCATTTTCCAAATTAATTAATAGAGGTGATGTTGTGTGTGTATGCGTGCGCTTTTCCTTATTTATTTTTCTCATAATATAAAGTATGGGGATACAAAGATACAAAGCACAACTCATTCATCGAAAAATACTTGATAGTAGATTATTTTAAGTTAATTTAATAAAGTAAAATTAGTTTTGATTAATTATAAAATTCTTACTAATGTAAGTAATCAAAATAAAAAATAAATTAAACTAAAATAAATTTAGTATTTAAATAGATTTTGAATAATAAAGATTTCAAAATCTAAAAACATATTTTCTTAAAGTTCAAAAAAATATCTTAGATTTGCAAATTTCATTATCTATCACTTTAAGTCTTATATATAATTTAAACTTACAATTCTTTAAATGATTTCAAATAAATAAAATAATATATCACGTATATTAAAAAAAAATGATTTTAGAAAAAATTCTCCCATTTTCCTTTTATAGATTAAGTTGTTCTCGCATTAACATTATATTAAAAGGAAATTATCTAACTCTTCTCACTTTAATTTTATATTTTAAAATTTAAATTAAATTTATTTCTATTATTTTAAATTAAAAATATAATTTAAAATCAAGTGATATCCCAAAAATGAAAAATTAAAGTTGGAATGTTCAAAAGAGACTTTTATTTTATTTTAATAAAATTAAAACTACATATTTTTTAAAAATTATTAAAGCAAGTATGGAAAAATTGATGTGTTGGTCATGGTTTCAACTAAACTATGTTGACAAAGGAAATGATTTAGTGAATGAATGCAAATAAAATAGATTGAAGTTGTACGATTTTCTTGTAAATTGCAACTTCCCTTATTATCCTTTCATATATATTAAATAGAATCTGATTTAGTGAATGAATGCAAATAAAATAGATTGAAGTTGTATGATTTTCTTGTAAATTGCAACTTCCCTTATTATCCTTTCATATATATTAAATAGAATCTACTCCATCTCTGCAAAACATTATGGATTGGGATTGAAAATTTATTTGTACAAATGATGTTGATTAAATGCAACTTTAAGGCTTTACTCTGACATCCTTCTTCAAGTGCCCTTTTATTTTCACAATAGCAGGCTTTATGCAAGAAGAATCCAAAGCCAATGGTTTAGCTTTAGCAAATTAAGGATCAAGCCTTACAATTCTAGTTCGATAACAATTTTTTTCATTGTAAAGTTCTATAGTATATGAAATAATTGTTCTTGCAACCTTTTTTTGGCTGAGTTGTTATTTTGGTTAGTATCACTTAGCTACTAGTGGCATTATTTAGATAGTTTTTCTTCTCTCTACTCCCTATTGGTAGCTGTCATTGTTTGTAATTGTTTTGATTCAATATAAAAAAAAATGATGTTGATTGGTTAAAATAAGCATGTTATTGTTGATTTAGTTTTCTAATAGGTTTGTATATATGGTGGGAAATTAGAAATGAGACAAATTCATAGATAGGTATGAATTTTCCATCACCATCACAATATTGAAAATAATTTCTTAGTGGACATTGAAATAATGCAATAGTTTCTCATAATTTATTTTCTTACATTTTAGTCTGTAGTAGTTTCGATATTTGAATAATGTAATGAAATTTAAATTGAAATATCAAAACTACTATAGACTAAAATGTAAGAAAAGAAATATTTTTTGCCGATACATGATTGCTTTACAACCAAGGATTCTTCTGCATTAGACACCCAAGGCTAGAAGAAAAGTGAGTCCCTCACTTTTTAGGGCTAAGAGGAAAACTAGTGGTCCACCTCAGTCTGAGAAATGTATGATGAATCCTCCACTAGTTTTCCTTTCCATTTTACTAGATATTCCTTGTACTGCTTGTTCCCAGTGCTTCTTTTAATCCTAGTATCCAAAATTTTCTTAAACTCCTCCTGTGGTTGATGTGGTAACTACTCCTTTAGATCTGTACTCCATTGCTACTACCACTTGAATTTCCTTCATGATACTCATAAATGTCTACAATATTGAAAACAAGTGATATACCCATTTTTTTCGTAACTCCACTTCATATGCATTTCTAGAATTGAACTTCCTTAGGATATTACATGGTCTAAACCTCCTCATTTTTAGCTTATTGTATGTTCCAACTAGAAATATCTCTTTCATCAAATATACCATCACTTCATCTCCAACATAAAACTTCTTATGTATCATGTGATCATCTTCCTTTTCCTTATACTTATTGTTAATGCCCTCCAAATTCTTTTGGACTTGATTATGCAATGTCTTCATGAAATTTTCAAACTCTTCTACCTTTGGACTCCTTTTATTCTCTAAACTCATATCTCTTAGCTCTATAACTCCTCTGGGATGTTGTCTTGTCACAATCTCAAATGGTGTCTTCTGTGTTGTATGGTTTGCTAAATTATTATATGTAAACTCTACTTGCAATAGAATAGTATCCCAATTTCCCACTTTATCTCCAACCAAACATCTCATCAAGTTACCCAAAATTCTATTGACCACTCGTGTTTTTCCATCTGTTTGTGGGTGATATGTTGAACTAAATTAGGTTTTTCTTCATCTTCTTCCACAATGTTCTCCAAAAGTATCCAATGAATTTGGTATCTTTTTTTGAAATTATATTCTTAGGTAATCCATGCAATCTCATATTCACCTTGAAAAATAGGTTAGTAACATGTACAACATGTCATTAGTCTTCTTACAAGGAATGAAATGTGTCATTTTAGAAAATATATCTACTATTACCATTATATAATCATATCCTCTCTATGTTCTTAGTAATCTTAATATGAAATCCATGCTTATATATTCCCACAATATCTTTGATATTGTCAAATATTTGTGCAATCTAGTATTTTAACTAATTCCTTTTGCAACTTCACAAATTAGACAACTCTGAACATACATCCTAACATCTTTGTATATCTACGACCAAAAATAGTGTTCACTTAACAAAGATACTATCTTGTTCACTCCAAAATATCTTGCTAATCCTCCACTATGCTTTTGCTTAACAAAATTATCCCTCATTGAGCTCCTTGGAATACATATCAAATTTCCCTTGAACAACGTGCCTTCCTGAATAAAATAGCCTAACCATTAGCTTTGGTCTATCACTTTAGTTCCTTACATTATTTCCAATCATTGGAAAATTTTGGATCATCATCATACACATACTTTAGTTCTTCAAAACCTAGTACTTCTATCCTCATTGATATTAACAAATTTCTTCTCTTTCTCAATACATATTTAACCTTGTTTGACTTGCCACTCCTATGTTTCAACAAAAATGTATAACTTTGCAAAAAATCAACCCATCTCATATGTATTTGATTTGATTTCCATTGACTATTCAAATACTAAAAAGCTTGATGATTATTATACAACACAAACTCCTTAGGTAATAAATAATGCCTCCACTTCTTCAAGGCTTGAATTTGAGCATAGAATTCATGACCATAAACTGAATATCTTCTCCTAGAATCATTCAACTTCTTTGTAACATTCCCAACTAGATTGAATTCAAAAATAAATAAATATTGACAACATGAATATCAAATTTGTGACACAAATCCCATAGCTAATCCCATTTAGCAATTTTATGTCTTAAATTGCAAGTAAATTTGAAATATAAATATATTCACTTCCATATGTCAATAGTTACATACATGTTTGACTAGGAATTCAACACCTCATGGTCAATCTCAATTTACATTTATTCATATCCAAAAATTCTACGACTGACATAATAAATTTCTATTTATTTGCCATCATCATCATTCTATGCAAATAATGCCCCCATTGTTGATGTGGTTGCAAATATGTAGAGTATGAGATGTCTTCCATCAATAGGAAACATTAGGAATAGTGGTGTTAATAGGTAATTTTTTTTATTGAAAAGCTTCTTGACATCTGTCTATCCACATAAATGGTACTCCATTTCTTAGCAAGTGTTGGAATGGCTGACATTTTTCTGCTAGCTATGTGATGAACCTTCGAATAGGCTATAACCTTCTTGGAGTGTTTATATAGTTGACTTATATTGGTTGGTTGTGGCATGTCTATGATAGATTTTACTTTGGTAGGGTTGACCTTAATGCCTCTTCTAGAAACAATGTACCCCATGAGTTTTTTGAATTTGTTGCCCCAAACACAAATTTCTTTGGATTTATCCATATGTACTTTGTATTATTTTAGCCTCTTGAAATTTTTTTCTAATGCTCATAGATGATCAACTCTTGTTAATGACTTGGATAATAGGTCATCCAAATAATATTCCATGAGAGTGTGCATGAGGTCATGAAAGATCATGGTCATGGTATGTTGGTATGTTGCCCCAATATTTTTTAGTCCAAAAGGCATGACATTCTAGAAATATGCTCCCCAAGGACATGTGAAAGTTTTCTTGTGCTGATCTTCAAGGGCTATCTTGATTTGGTTGTATCCTGAGAAACCATCCATGAGGGACATCATCTTGTAGCCTCCCGTTAAGCGTACTATGATGGAAATATTTGGTAAGGGGAAGTTTTCTTTTGGACATGCCTTATTTAAATCTCAAAAATCTATACATATGCATATTCCTCTTGTTGGATTTGTCATTGGTACTAAATTAGAAATCCACTCTACATAATTAATAGGTTGAATGAAACCAACATCCAATACCTTCTTTAACTCAGCTTTGACCAATAGGGCAATTTGAGGATGCATTTTTCTAAGTTTGTCTCGAGTGGTTTAGTGTTGAGAAAAAATGGAAAGTGATGCAAAACCAACTTGGGGTACAAACTAGGCATGTTAGCATAAGAAAATATGAAGTTTCTTTTTTGTTCTATGAAGAAGGAACAAAACTTGAGCTATTTTGTTTCTATCAAAGAAGCTACAAAGTGGATAATCTTAGGATTTTTATCCATACCTATGTTGAATTCCATAGAATTTTCTACTAGCATGGGTGATTTCTCTTGATTTATAGGAATTAAGTCCAACCCTCCATCCTTGGGTGTCTTAGAGAGGATTTCACTCTTGGATGTATCCTTTCTTTTTATTTTTTTCAGTCTAGAGGTGTCTTTCAGGTTTCACCTAGAGACCCTTTTTTTGTTTATCACATTCACTTTTGTGAATGGAGATGTAGAAAAAATCCCCAAAGTACCTTGTGTTAACAAGATCTATGATAAATCCAACTTTATAATCTCCATAAGGAATGTCTTCATGTAATCCCACAAACTCGGTAATTGGTTCATCATTTTCATATACGTCTAAGGTTGGTGGTCCTGTTGGTCCTAGTCTATCAATTATGGGTACAATAAGGGAATTCCATCATTGGTATTATCAAGATTCAATGAATGGAAAAATAGGGTGAGAATGGAAGTGTTATCAATATCCCAAAAGGAATCAATCCAAGTTTTTTCCTTTGGTCTAGAGGTCAGATAGGTCAAGTTATTTGAATGTCTTGGCTATGTCATAATCACTAGATGTGTAAGAGTCCCATTCCCACTAGTAGGAATCATTCTTAGTATGGTAGTCCTCAAATGTCTTGATATCCTTTGAAGCACTCACTTCCTTAGTCAAAAGTACCTTAGTACTAGGATCTTTCACTTTTAATGGTTTAAACCCTATCCCTAAGTACTTTTGTCACTTAGATGGTAGAAAAGGTTTTGTCATCCCATTTTTTGTGCAAACCAAGTCTATTGGGTCCATCATAACCTTTGCATTGCATGATTTCAAATCCTTTACCATATTGTTGGGTTGGGAGTTGCTTGGGTTCAAAGTATTGTTCTTTGTATAACCAGGAGGAGATGTCTTCCTCATTGATAGCTTCTTTACTCAACTCTCCCCATTTCATGAAGGTTGTACTGGGAGACACTTGAATAGTGACCTTGGGTTACTTTTTATTATTGATGGGATACCATAATATTTAGGTATTGTAGATAATTGACTAACATAATAAGATGTCTTCATATGTTACTCTCCATACCCCCTTTGACCTAGATCTTGGGATCAAAAGATGGATTTTTGGAAGTGTATTCTTTGTTTAAGGTGGAAGGATCGATGTAATAGGATGATGTGGATGATGAAGCTTCCCAATTTATTGGAACTTGTTGTTTGAGTGTTCATCTTAGGCTATTGTAATACTGAAAAGGGTCAAAATCACCAACTATGGCCATTTAGTGTCATTGTAAGGAAATTTTAAGCATTGATCATAACTAGATGGTATGACCTCCATAGAATGAATCCATGGTTGGCCAAGGATGATATTATAAGGGAGATCCATGTCTAATACTTGGAATGTGGTATCCAATGTAGTAGTCCTAACACTTATTGGTAGTGATATGAAACCCTTAGAAGAGAGATTTGTTGGCCTTGTCGTTGCACCAAAAGGTTGACCTGTCAATGTCCAATACAAGCTTCAAATAAGATCCATAGGAGGCAATTAAACCATGTCACAAACCCAAACATTTTGGTGGAAAAGGATGACCAAGGTACACACCATCTTGCAAAAATTTCATCCCCCAACACATGCAAGGGGTTTGAACCTGTGAACTCCACTCTGATACCAATTGTTGGCATTGTCATTGCACCAAAAGATCAACCTATCAATGCCCTATATAAGTTTTAGATAAGATCCACAGGAGCCAGTTAGACCATGCCACAAAACCAAGTGTTGTGTTGGAAAAGGAATACTAAGGGACACACCATTTTTTAACAAGATCATCATTATAGGGCTTTATAATAATACTCTTTGTTGTATCCACACAAGATTTAGGGAAACCCAATATCATAACCAATTTAAGAGTGCAAATATTCAACCCTACTCCAATTTCTACCAAAACTTGTTTGATTTTATGTTTATTAACATAGAATTATAGGTCCAAGGGATTGTTATGATTAGAATTTTGAGATGAATAGTCTTGGTCAAAAAAGGTGGCATGGTGGGTGTTGGATAGGCATCCCACCATTTCATGGAATCAATCAATATCAAGGTCAGTAGCTATGAAGGTGTTTTGCAATGCTTTTTCTAGAATAGCTTTGTGCTTGGGGTCTAAGAGATTATATTGGGCCTTTTTCTATTTTTTAGGGGGAGAACCTTTTAGGTTCAACTTGGTTCATCATGTGGTTACTGCATATTTTGGTGGATTCTTGATGATGATTCTATTGACATGGTTATCAAAGACTTTAATATGATTTATGGTATAGTCATAAGTGACACGAGTAAAGTTGACTTAGTTGGTCATCTTTTCTCTCAAACTAGAGGAATTTTTTATCCCATGGTCATGCAAAGGATTCTTAAAGATTGTATGATCATTATTGCAGGTTCATTGTTGACCATCTACTTCCATGCCACCATTTTTTATTAGCTCATGAATTATGTTCTTGAGTTGTTTGTATGATGCAGGTTTTTGTCATTTGATATGATGATAATTACAAAAGGCATTATCATCCCACCATGATGGTTTAAATTGCCCTGGATCATAATGTTTTTCCTCAAGAAAATGTTTGACCTTTGACTACAAAAGTTGTTTCAAGATAGATTCAATTGGTTCCCCAAATGGAGTGTATTTAAATCTTGTTGGAAAGTTCCTTTGAGGTCTATGTTCTTGGTTATTCTAAATGGTATTTGTTGTTTTCTTAGGGAAATGTGGTGGGTTCTTTGGTGCATTAAGTCCTTTAAGTGTGCTTGTGGGACTAGTCTTTTATATAGCCTTTGTGTTTATGACTCTATCATTTGTGACATTCTTATTGTGAGCCCAACACTTACTTTTTTCATTTGAGGCACTTTGGGCATTTTGGTTTTTATTGAAATTTTTAATTTCCCCTTTTTCAATGAGGGAATTTCTAAGTGTACTGATTTTTTCCACTAGGTCAGTAAATGTAGTGCAACAATGGACTTTAAATTGATACTTTATGTTTTTCCTCAAGTTTTCAATGAACATAACAACCCTTTTGTTTCTTAGGAATCTTGCAAGGACATTGAAACTAGCCAAGATCTTCGATCTTTAGAAGAATTCTATAAATGATTCACCTTCTTCTTTTTTTGTATGACATAATGTCGCTATTTCAATGTTATTTTTTATGTTATAAGCAAAGTGTGTCTCAAATTTATTAGCTTGTTCATCCCATGTTATTATGATTTTAGGTAAATGGGAAAACCATTGAGTGCTTGTCCTACGAGATTCCTTGGGAAAAATATCATGAGGTATGTCTGTTCATATGTGATGTCTCTACAAGTTATGTGAAACTCCCTTACATGTTCAAGTGGGTTCCCCTATCCTCTATACTTGGGAAATTTTTCACTAACATAGTTGTGTAGGAAGGGAGGCATGTATATGCTTCTATCCAAGGGGTATAGGCATAACTCCTTGTAGTGTCAAAAAATGTGATCGTGAACATTTTTACACTTGATATGGGAATAATTAATCATAAATTAGATGTAATGTCTCCTCAATCTAGTGTTGTGAGGTGTTTTACACATCCACATTAGTTCTTGGGCCCTTTCTAAGCTAAATTAACTCAACCTTTGATTAATTTAGCATTGTAAAGTGTATTTATTTACACCTTCACATTAATTTTAGGAGGCTTGTAAAATAAAATGGACCTAATCTAGTGTTGTAATGTGTTCTACATAGTCATATTGGATTTAGGGCCCTTTTAAGAAAAATATACCCAATTTGGCCTAAATTTAATGTTGTAAAGTATATCTATTTACACTTTCACATTGGATTTTAGGCTCTCTTGCATTTATGACCTCTATATCATCATTATGACCCCATATTATGCATCCCAATGTATATTTTGATCAAAAACCTGGTAAAATCAACATATGAACTTAATTTACATACTTCCCAACACTATCGCTAGCAAAATAGCCCCTATGGGACCCATTTACCACTTTGGAAAAATGAGTCCCATCAAAGTGGGACTCATTCTCCTAGCTTGGTGAGTGAGTCCCATTTGGCCTATTTTTGAGGTTTGAGTGGAAAAAACTGGGTTTTAGGTTCAACTTTCTCATTTGTTAGCCTTGGGCATCTAATAAATGATCATTCGAGTGCATTTCCTATATAAAAAATCTTTCAAACCAATATTTCACATAATCATTCATGATATCAAGTCAAGCAAGAAAGAGTTAAGCATTCCAAGTCATCACAAGGTCATTAAGATAGCTTTCAAGATCATTTCTAAGGCATTCATGGGTAAGATTCTTCATCAATTGTTGCAACAATTCAAGAAATATCATCATATCAAAGATTATCAATCATAAACTATGTTATTGAGCTAGTTTTGTGGTGTAGCATTGAAGATCCAAGATCAAGCATTGTTCTACACCTATTGTCAAAGATAAAGATCTACATTCTTCATGGCCATTTCATGTTGAGTTGTAGATTTATGAGACATCATTCACAAGGCATCATTGAAAGTACTGTTATCTATGATTCATGTTCTTTGTTCCATTCTTCATGCCTTCATTTCATTGTCTCATCATTTGGTTTAATTACCTACAAGGGGTTTGACCAAGGAAAACCCTATTCCCTAACAATCGACTCTTTCTTTGTCTTTGTATCTTTGTGTTATTATAGATCTAGGTGCTTTGAAGAATTAAAGATTAGGTTGCAAGATTGTTGAAGTTGTCTCCCCATTTTCAAAGTCATAATCTTCACTAAAAGGTCATCTACAACCCTGAAATAAAAGTTTTGGATCTAGAAACCCAGAGGAGCAAATTGAGTAGATTCAGACCTTGAAGTTATAGAAAATAAAAAATGGGACTCATTCACCACAAATAGAAAATGAGTCCCACTGTAGGTTTTTTTTAGAGATTTTTGCAAATTTTGATACCTATTTTCTTGAAACATGTTCTTGTGTAGAAACCTTGATCTAGGATTGATCCCCCTGGATTGGTGAAGGAGTCCTAGTAGGAAAAAAATTTAGGATTTGTTGAATTTCTAGTCTTCATTCAAGCCTCTACAAGTCTTCAGGTGCACACTTCTAGTTTTACAACCTTTTTTTCTAATTTGTATGCATTTCTTGGTCCTTTAGTTCAATTTTGCATCATATGAGGGTTTTCTATTTCATCTTGCATTTCATTAACTTTTCCAAGTCTAAACTTGGTGGTGAAATCCCTCTTGTAATCTGAAATCATATCCTAGGATACCCTTCTAGTAGATCTCTTGCATCTATTCCACTCTTTGGGTGAGATCTCTAAGGAATCCTTGAATGTTAGTTGAAAAAAGTGATGTTCTATGCCTTAAACCATAAAGCATCCATTTTTCAATTAAACATTTTGGTGAACCTGCATTTAGAACATCATAATTCTAATTTGGAGTGCAATTCCATCCAAGATTTAGCTCGCATTAACATTGCATTAGGATTTACATTGGTTAATTTGCATTCTAGGGTTTCAAAATTTTCATTAGTGAAAGCTCATTTAGCTAGCATTTTTGCATTTAATTTCATTGAAAAAAATTCAAAATCATCATTTGCATCTCAGATCTAGATCATACAGTATATAAAACATAAAGATTGACAAATTTCTTTTTGAAAATTCTATAAAAAATCCCTACTAGCACTCATTCGCCACCTTGGGTGAATCATTCCTAGTCCAATTCTAAACTGCATTTTATAGAGTTAAATTCCCTACTTTTGAGTTTTTGCTTGTTAAAACCATTTTATTTCAATTTGCATACTTTCTGTTACATTGAAATCATTAGACGAAGCATAATTTACATTCATTGCAATTTTGGATAGAATTAGTTTCTTACACTTTCAATTTCAACATTACTTTATAGTTCACTTAGATTGGATTACATTCAACATTCATTAGAAAAGGAAAACAAAAAAACTAAAAATATCTAAAGAAAAAAACAAAAAAAATGGTTAACCTTAGAGGAATCATATCATTTAAACCCTTTAGTAGAGATGAATTGGACATGTTAGATGAATCCCTTGATGAATTCATCTCACATAGATCATCCACTAATGCTTTGAAAAAGGAGGATGCAAGCATTGACAATCATTACAATCATAGTTGTTCTTCTCTCGATACCTCTCCTATTAGTGACGAAGGTATCATTGTGATAGGAGATACAATAATTGAGAATCATCAAAGTATTTTTTTCTTCCCTCTTGGAAAGAAATTATTACACATGAAGTTGATATCATGGCCACTACTTTATGTAGTGTTCATTCATCTCCCAAACCTCTCCTACTTGTGAAAAATCTTTAGTGAATAAGGATACAATCATCAATGATCATGACAAACACATATGTGTGGAGGATATGTTGATATTAAGGGATCCAATAATTGAGAGCTATGACAATCCTACCTCTCCTACTTGTGAAGACATTATAGGATATGGAGATGCAAATATAGATAATCATGACAATCAAACCTTTCCTTCTCCTAACATCTTCTCTAGACATGAAGAAGATAGTTTAGTGTTAGAAGATATCCTTATTGAGACTCATGATAATATTATTCCTCCTTTTCATGACACCCCTACCATTTGGGAAGAACTATTTGAACAAGAAAGTCCAATAATTGGTAACCATGAGACTCATAGTTATCCTTCTCTTGATGCCTCCCCTACATGTGGTGAAGCTACTTTACAACATCTAACCACTGAATGTGACAAACCTCTTGTTTGTTACTTTCCTAAAAGATCTCCTACCATGGTGGATATTATGGCACAAGAGAGTGATACCTTAGAGAAAAATGATGAAATTATGGATAACAATAAAATTTCCCCCTCTCCTAATATCTCTCCTATTGGTGAAGAAGATATTATGGTGTTACAAGATCCAATTGATGAGAATCATGAGGAAAACATTATTGAAAAATAAAATCTAACCATTGATAACCTATTCCATTGTGATGAAGTTATTTTATAAAAACCCACCTTTGAATGTCATGAAAATATAGATTTTTGCTCTAGTATAAACTCTTCTACTAGGGAAAGTATCATGGTGCAAGAAAATGATAACATTGACACACTTCTTTCAAACAATAGTAATATGATTTCCTTAGATGAAGATGATGAAGTGAAATTATACTCCTCTTCACTAAGAGATCATGAAACTAACAATAAGTCTAACATTTTGAACATTAGACATCCCATGACACCAACCACACATGTTGAACCCATACAAGAGACAGAAAAGCAAAAGAAAATTGAAGAAGCCACAAAGTTATTGGAATATGCTTCAAAAATTGTTGATTTCATACCTATATTCATGGGAGAATACAAGATCATAAAAAAAGAGTGTAAAAAGGGGAAAGAGAAACTAGTAATGGAAATGGAAAATTCAAAAGTATCCACTTCAACAACCTTAGAAGAAAAGATAACATCCAAGACAAACTTTGAGGAAGTTTAACAACCACCAAATACAATAGAAGTGAAAAAGATTTATGAAAGAGGTTTTGAACTTATGGCACAACTTGTGAAAGGATGTGATGCTATAGAGCAAGGTATCCATGTCCCTATAGAGGCTAAAATGTAATAAATGACTAATTATCTTGGTTATTGTCCCTAAAAACAAAAGCCTTCATTCAATGTCAACACTATCACAAAAGATTCTTCCAAGACAACTTTAACTTTGATGCATCTGAAAATAATAGATATATCATTAAATATGTATCAAGTTGACACCTTTTTTACTCATCATTATAAATAACCTTAGTTTCTACTCCTTTCCATGTAATAGTTGTAGGATCGTAGCATACTCACTGTTGCATGTCATTCCATTTTTGCAAGGAGCAACATACCATCATCCACTTCGGGCTCACCCTTGTCCTACACTAAGTGGAGGCAAGAGGGTTAGGAAGCATTTTCCCCATATGTCACCTTTTCTTGCCTCTTTTGTCTTTTTTATCACATTTCATGTACATATACAAGCTTGGGATGTGGATGACATGCCTTAAGTTGACCTGCATATGCCATAGTTATCTGGATGATGAAGTTTGATTTGGAAACATATGATTTGGCATAGGGCTTTCCAAGTTGGCTCTCATGTCTTCTTTCATGTTAGCATTTATCATTGGCTATTTTAAAGAATTTTCTCACACTGGTGTTGTAGCAACCACTTTAAAGTAGAGGCATACATAGATGACATCTTTTGGAAAAAAATTAATGGCATGATTTTTCTTTTTTCTTGTGATGTGTCCTCTTCTTGCTGGTATCAATGGGTTTGATGTCATACAAGAGTGTATGATCTACTAACATGGCATGATGTGAACATGAAATCCCATGAGTGACGATATGACACTTTTGACTTGTCTTCTCTTGGAGACATTAGGCACAATGCTGCCTAAAATGAAGACCATTACTTGAACAAACAAAAATCCCCTTTAACAATTCTTTTTACATGAAAAAATAATTTACAAAAAGCATTACATTCTGGTGCCTTATCAAAGTTATCAGGAGGATAACTTTGGTATGGTTAGTATGATGGGAAGCTGAGACACTCGCATAATTTTCTCACTATATGGTGGGAATCCAACACACTGGCATGACTTTCTCACTAAACCACTTCTTTGGGAAAACTCACCCCATGGATTACCTGATGTTATGTGACCCTAGAGTGAGTGTATCTTTGCCGAAGCTTGATCCACCTCATTTTTTTTACTCATTTTTCTTTCTTTTGGTTATTCACATTGCATGTTTGTGTATCTTGATTTTTCATATCATACACCTTGCATGTGTTATTTTGTGCTTATGTTGGTTATACTTAGGATCTTGGATCTTGGGGGATTGACTGCTTCTTTGATCTTTGGTATCCTAGACCATTTGTATCGATTGATACTCTTGGATCATCTTGAATGTTTACTTTGGTGTGAGTTTAAAACAATTTCATGCCCTCACTAAAGTGGGGGCTAAATGTAGTGTCAAAAAATATCGTTATGAACATTTTCACACTTGATATGGGAATAATTACTAATAAATTGGACTTAATGTTGCCTTGATCTAGTGTTGTGAGGTGTTTTACACATCCACATTAGGTCTTGTGACCTTTTTAAGCTAAATTAAGTTAACATTTCCTTAATTTTGTGTTCTAAAGTGTATTTATTTATGTGTATCCTTGAGTTTTACCTATTCTAATAATGCAAAACAACTAAAATGTAATGTAAAAACACAACTTGAATACCTCAAAGATTAGCCCAAGGAATTGTTAACACAAAGAGATAAGATGAATGAATATTGCAAATGATTATACCTTCTCTTTGCAGCTCAAATTCCTTGGTTGGCCCTTGATTTTGAGTACTTGTGTGCTCCTTGGATGGCTATTGATATGACTAAATGAAAGTTGACTATATGATGGGATACAAATGGAAATGGCTAAAATGGCTTGGCTAAGTAAGAGGAAATGCTTGTGAGTTGAGTGTTCAAAATAATAGCATGTAGGTGCAAAATGACTAAGTAGTTGAAAATGCCTTAGAGGAGGGGTATTTATAGAGGAATTTGAATTCCATGGTGGAGATTTATCCAACAAGGCCAAGATGAAGGGCTAAGGTGAGTTGAGGGATCACAAGCCCTCACATCTTGACATGTGGAATGTCAAGTGGCTAAGGGTGTGATGATGTGTAAGTGAGGTGGAAGGAGAGTACATGATGTGGAGGAAGGATAAGTACTTTGCAAGTACCTTTGGGAAAGAAGATTTCCTCAAAAAAGAAATTTTTGTCCCCAAGTGAGAATAAGAGTGACATTTGAGGAATATTGGAATTCCTCAAAAATCTCCAAGGGAAATGAGAAAGTGGTTGGAGAAATAAATGTGAATTAAAAATTCACATGGGAAAGATGATCAATGCTAAGAAAGAAAAATGGAAAGGTTGACTAAAAAGGGATGCTAAATGTGGCTAATGACATGTTTCCTTTGATCTATCCATAATTCATGAACAAAAAATTGCATCTAAACACACTCTAGAATATTCCACAAACACCCTGAAATCCAACAAACTCCTTTGCAACAATTTTCCCCTGAAGGATGTACACACCCAATACATCTAGACAACTCTTCCATACATTGTAACTCAAGAAACTATCTTCCAAAGCACCAAACCAAAAACCACTTCAACTAAAGAAAGATACCAACACTATCAAAACTCCTTTAGATTTGAAAGACCTAAAACATTACTATGGATAAATAAGAAGAAAAACCATTTCTCCCAGACACCTCTACAATACATAGTTCAAACTCTAGTCAACACAACTTCTATACAATGATTCAATGTACCAAATTTTGGATATAACACCTCTGAACATATCTCACCAACATATCTAAAATGTATAGCCATATCTTCAACCTAGAAGAAATGAAGAGCAATATAAGAACACACCTCTGCAACCTAGAACATCACTACAATACACTGTTTCCTTTTTTTATCAAATTTTCTAAAAAGCACTTGGAAACCAAGCACTAGAGAAACATCCTCATCATCTTCATCACTTCCTCAACACAAATGAACCAACTGCAACATAGCAACTCAGCCATATATCACCAAATCTTATCAAAGCAACACTAGAGGTTGACACCAATATCTTACTAGTCTCAACATAATGCAACTAATCAAAGGATGGATAACATCAATTTCTCACACACACAACAATATCTCTCAATAATGATCTCTTCTTCCTTGACACCGAATGACAACACAAGCTTGTTTGCATCAATGATAACACCAATTTTCTTATACTTGCAACATAAACAAGATAAAAAATAGGCCTCTAAAAAATTAAGAGAGTATGTGAAAAGATGCCACAAGTCCAAAAACTGCAGTCCATAAGTAAAAAGTGGGTTCACCTTTGATATGCTCGTGAACTCATGGAATGTATTGAGATTGCAACATGAGTCAAAATTTTGTAGTTCCACAACCTTAATTTAGGATTTATTTGTAATGTCTGGGCACAAAATGGTAGAAACATGACACATGGCCTCATTTCATAGCTCCACAAGCTGCCCTTGCCTTTAGTAATAAACCATTCATGGAAATGTAGAATCTAGTAAGAAATTAACACTTATCAACAAATTGAGGTCTTGCAGGGAGAGAAAATGACAAAATAAGAGCCTCCCTCATGGGGCTCAAAAAGACTTGAGACCTTATAGCCATACAATAAAATATTTAGGGAAAAGGGGATTGATCATTTTCCTAATGCAAGGAGCTGATCAAAAAATGGGAGAGACACCGTCATGTCATGACTTTAGTGGTAGGTGATCCCAATAATCGGTCAATGTGATATTAGAACAAAATTGCAAGGGTTTTTTTCATACTTAGTGTTTTAGGCAAGCACAAGGTTTTTAGGTAGATAAAATGCATGATTTTAACACCCCTATCTTTCACAATCAAGGGTCAGTATAAAGTGACAACATTTTGCCAATTTCTACAAGATGTTTTCCTGCTAATCATGGAATCTAGATGCCGTATTAGTCCATTGGGTATAGATTCAAGGAATTTATTTAAAAATAGGGCCCTCCAAAGCAAAAGTAAACATGTGCAAACTACACCCAAAGGAAAGCAAGAAAAACATAACATACATTCCCTTAAGGAGAATGCAAGGTGTGCAAGGGAACTTCTTAGAAAGAAGGAAAAGCTAAAATAATATGTACATGAAATTTTTAAAACCTAACAAAAGTAAGGGGTATGTGCAAGATCATGATGGGTCAAAAAGTGGCGATATAATGGGTATGTGTAGGGTATGTGGCTGGCGAATTTTTTTTAACCCAAAATTGATGAAACAAAAATAGTTTTTAAAGGAGATTCTCAGCTTTCCACCAATATAAATTATGTTTTACTTTGAATTTAATAAATAATTATTATTCATTTTCTATTTGAATTATGACTAAAGTCCTATTTGATAGGTTGATTGAAAAACATCTATAGCTTTCAAACAATATCATATTTTCTGAATCCAAAACATGTGTCACATTCTATGCTCTACATACTATAGGATTAAAAAAATAAAAAATAAATTTCATGAAGTTTTGACCAAGTTAAGGTGGTCAGACATACGAGTTTTTATATTTTTTAAAAGTTGTAGTAAAAAATTCATAATTAATTATTTACTTGGAAATAAATTACAAAAATATGCATCACATCGGGACATGAGTCCTCTACTTATATCTAAAATCTTATAAAAACTATTATCATTTTATTGTGGTTAGGGTGGTCAGATAACACCTACTTCTTATTTTTTCCTTGAAATTTAAGTACTACTATTGAAATTTCAAATTTTCACCAAGTAGATTTAAAAAAAAAACCTAGTAGTGTAGAAACTACATTAAATTTGCTTCAGATTCTATTCTTGCATATTTTTGAAATAATATAGATAACTTATTCAAATTTTTACGTTAAGTTTCCTAACTCTAATTTTTCTGAATTTTTCCCCACTTAAGGGCCTATTTTTTCCATGATGATCCTACACATACCCTAAAGTTTGAGATGAATTCCATTAACTAAAATGGGAAGATATTCACCATCCAGCTTGGAGAGATGATTTTTTTTTTCCTCCCTATAGTTGATGATGATATAAAGGCCACTCTAGATCACATCAAATTTGGTGTGTCTTCTAGCCTTGGCTTTGTCTACATCCCATTTTAGTACCAAATATCCCTCTTGGAACACTCTATGGAGAGCCTTTTTATCAAAATTTATTTTGACATGTGCTTGATGAGTCTCTAAGACCCACATGGATTTGTTCGTAATCTCTTCTAACTCCATTAGTTCGGCCAACCTTATTGACATAACATCATTTTCTTCTAGTACAAACTAATGTGCCAGCTCAAGAGAAGGAAAATACAATGAGAATGGTAACCTTGCTTCTCTTCCATAAACCAACATGAAAGGAGAGTTACCAATTTCTCTCTTAGAAATAATTCTATCATCCCAAAGGGAAATCTTAAATTTTCTATGCCAACATCTTTGATTATCCTCAATAGTCCTTTTGATGATCTTGATGAGGTTCTTATTTCAGGACTCAGCAAGGTCATTACCTTGATGGTAATAATTATATGAGGTTTTTAAATATATTCCATGTTTAATTGCCCAATCCATAATTTTAGCACTAACAAAATCCATGCCATTATCAAAGATAATATTGGAAGGAGAACCAAACCTTGTAACAATTTCATCAAGAAACACTAGGACCAAAGTATCAGTGGCATCCTTTAAGGAAATTGTCTCTTTCCACTTGGAGAAGTATCCTATGGTTGTCAAAATCCATTTATGCCGAACACTATATGGAGGATTTATCATGACAATAAAATCCAATCCCCATTGTGTGAATGGTTGATCAAATTGAATTGGATGGAGGGGTAGGGAAACCAACCTTTGATTTTAGAGAAGAAAGTGAATTTTTTTCAATTCCCTATCCATTTGTGAGCATCATTAAATAGGATTGGCCAATCATATCCAACCCTCATAATCTTAGTAGTAGTAGTCCTTGTAGAAAAATGACCACCTGAAGGACCATCATGAAATTCATCCAATAGTTTGCTAACCTAATTTATCTTTATGCTTCTTAACAAGACCCCATTGAAGTCCCTTCCAAAAATTAAACCATTCACTATGACATAGGGAATGGAATGCAACCTAAAATACTTTATTTTGGTCATGTTTAGACTTAGAGGATATCAACCTTCTTGTAAGAAGATAAACATATCATTCTCCCAACTGTCTTGAGTGTTTGCATTTGATGCTTGAGGTTCTTGAAGCATAAGGGTAGTCTCTAAAGGTTTTTCAAAAGATGAGACAATATGTTGACACAATATTTTTCCTTTCACAAGTTTGGAGATCTTAATATCAACATCATATTTCATCACCTTGGTAATCCATCCAACTCTTTTCTCACTAATATCCCTGCTTAACATAAATTATATGATGTTGGCATGGGGGATCATTAATTGGATCTTATTGTTAGACAACATGAGTCTAAATTTCTTCAATGGCCTAACAATGGCAAGAACTTTTTCTCAACATAGTTGTACTTGAATTCATAATCTTTGAGTCCTTAACTAAAAAAAGCTATTGGTTGCTCTATATTTTCATTGTTTAGCTAGGTTAGAATGATTGATATGCTTTCTTCGTCTCCAAATGTGTAAAGGATAAATCCTTGTCATAATTGGGATTGACAAGGGTAGGGGACTAATCAATCTGTTATTTAATGGTCTCAAAGCTATTGTTGCCTTCCTTGGTCCATTTGAAAACCATATTTTTCTTAATCATAGAAGTGGGGGGATTTAACGAAGTAGCAAGGTTTGGTATTAATATTCTCATATAATTACTTGTTCCCAAGAAGCTCTAAAATCCTTTCTTGTGGCTAGGGAGTGGGATAGCCAAAATAGATCTCACCCTTGTAGGATCAATGACTAGGCCATCCTTCGAAACAATGTGTCCCAAAAGCTTTCCCTAGTCAGTAACAAAGACACATTTGCTTGGATTTAAGGAAATACCATATTCCTTCCATTTTTTACAGACCTCTTCAAGGTGGCTAAATGGCCTCTTACATGTTTTGAAAAGAATGTTATATCATCCAAGTAGACTAGTAAAAACTCTCTAAATGCACCTTGAAATGCCATGTCCATGGTTCTCTAGAAAGTGGCATGTGTATTGGTTAAACCAAAAGGAAATTTTCAATAAGCATATGTACCCCAATTGGTGGTAAAGTTTGGTAAGTGTTGATCAAATTCTTGAACTAGAATTTGATTGTAGTTTGAATAACCATCTAAGAAAGAAAATCTTTTTGGACCACTAACCTTTTTACAGAATTTGCTCCATTGAAGGAATAAGATAATGATCCTTCAAGGAAGCCCTATTTAGATCTTTAAAATCCACACAAAGCCTTATTTCCCCATTCTTCTTTCTAATAGGGACAAGGTTTGCCACCCATGAAGAATGTTTGATAGAAAATATCATCCTAGCCTATATTAATTTGGTCAACTCCTTCCTAATTGAATGCTTGATCGAAGGATTTATAGACCTTTGTTTCTACCTTATAGGCTTGGCACCTAGATCCAACTCAATTGTATGCTGGGCAAGGTTTGGGTCAATTTTTTTTAGGTCTTCATAAGTCCATGCAACTATATCACTATATCTATTACAAAGATCAATAAAAACCTTATGTTCAATAGCAAAGGATACCTTTCCCAAGTGTAAGGATCTCCCTTCTACAATAGTAATTGAATTAAAGCCACCCCTGTTTGCATCCAGGTTCATTTTCTTCTTGTAACATCTATCCAATTAATCACTAATAAAGTATGAAAATCATGGAATATCATGAAGCTAATATAGATCTAATCTAAAAGGAGTCAATTTCTTTTTTAGAATATATGAATAATATTAACAATTATCACAATTAGTTTAGAATCCATTTAAAGTACTCTAACATGAACTTACGACTTCAACTTGTTTTCCATTGCAATATAGGTTTACACACACTTGAAACCATATTTACGATATTTGTAACAATCTAATTATAATAACTATGCTACTCTAAAATAGGTACAATGCTATAGACAAGTAAACAAGAGTCATCTACTCCCTTCAAACAATAGATCATAAGAAAGATAAAGGAATTAACATATGTATTACAAAGCTCTTCACTTCATACCTTCATAACCTATGCCATAAGAAGAGATAGAGCATCATCGAGGTGATATCCACCCTACCACGAAGCCTTAGCTTCCTTCTGCAACTCCACTAGAGAGAAGCCTAACCCATCACAAAGGATCTAGCAATGTGTAGCCAACATTCATGATGGAATCTAATTCACTATATGTATCATTGTCAAGAAAGAATACCTATATGCTCATGCAATTCACATTTATTAAACTCATCCATTGAACCCATTTATATGAAAGATAATGTAAGTCAACCCAAATAATGCACTTATGAAAGTAACCATGACAATCAAGGTTTATAGCATAGAATGTCCTGATCATCTCACTATGATGTCTTGACACTCTATAAGATGGATAAAGCAGTAACCATAAGATTAAGGCTACATCGACATCAATAAAAAATGTGGTTTCAAGAAAAGGGCTAACTCATATTCCCCGTGTTCCCTAAACCCACTCACTAATAGTGATTTAGAACCCAAGGTCTTATTTCTTCATTGGTAATTTTCAAGTTTAGAACCTGTCCCTAGGCTCTAATGAAAGTATAATAATAATTCACACATACTCATAAAATTATACTCTTAAATATTGATATTAGCTATTGAATTAGTATACTTATATTATAAATCAATTCACAATTTTCACTCTGTAGATTGCAGCAGGAAGGGAAGTGTTCAAATAGTCGTAAATTTTACATTACTAAATCAAATTCAAAACATTAAAATGTTCTAGAAAGGTTGAAGAATGAAGAACAAAACCCATCATTTTTTTTTTAAGAATCACAACCGTTTAAGAGCAGATTTATCTGCAATTCATCACACTATTTCCTACCAGAACAACAGTTTAATAGAAAAGCAATTTGTATTATTTTGATAAAATATACTCTCATTAAATCAAATTAATTTTGATTTTTTATCTTCTTCAATCTTAAGGCATGCCTCTTTAATCTTGTCTAATTTTGTATCAACTATTTATGTAGAACTATGCATATTCACCTTCTTCAAACAACAATCATTTTTATTTAGCATATAAATTAATCTCAATAATTTCCAATTGCAGCAGACAATCTATTTAATCAACAAACCACAATTTGAGTAACTAATGTCTCTTTTAATTGCATATTGAATCCTACTTACTCTCCACTGCCTATTTACCCTTGTATATCAACTGTGCTTAAAGAGTAGTGCTGCATGGAGCCATATGTTCTTGTTGACCTCATGTTTCCTTTTGGATTTTATTATATCTAAATTTTAGCGTACTGGAACTAAAATTGAAAAGGTATAAACTCAGCAAGAAGGTATTCTTCATAAGAATGATAATTACATTAATCTTTAAAATGCAACTCATTAAATGTATATATTCATATTCAATTCTCTCTACACAAGGCTTCTTCACCTCACACTAGATCTCCCAAAGTTTCTAAAGAGCCCCCTTTTCACTATTTCCTCTATGGAGCAGTCCAAAAGACACTGAATATATATATATATAAACTTTGAACAAAATTTAGATTAATTTTCTATTAAACTTGTGATTTTCTATGACTTGTCTATTACTGTCACAACTACAAACTCTTGATTACAACATTGTGTGACCTTTGTTTGGCTATCCCTCTCACCACCCCTACAAGTTATCAACATATGCCTACTACATATTAGTTCCTGCGGGAACTATAGCGAAGCCTTCAATCCATAAACAGTGATTAATGTATGCTGCGATGGCTAATTAGAATGCAGTTTTTTTTAAGATTTATGCAATGTTTGTTGGTTCGGTCAGTGAAGGTGCACATTTTTTAGTCTAAATATTCAATAATTTTTTTTTTGGCACTCTCTGATTGACGCTCTGCAGATTGTGAGAGGCTTGCGGGCATTTCTAGGCACTATACCGCGTAAACTTCGAGGCTGTTGCAGCTTGTTGTTAGAGGTGAACGAGGTTGCATTCTGCATGCAAGGGAGATGTGGACAAGCATTCTAGGGATGGTGGCAGTTGTAAAACAGTTTGCGTGTCTTTACTATTTGCATCATTTTCAACTGGTTAGGATTTTATATGGCAAAAATGACAAATGCAACTAAGATGTGGACAGGCATCTTATGTATGGAGCCGATGCACCTAACATGTAACAGTCAACCATCGAACTGGATCTAAGATGTGCAATTTCATCTTTTTGTTGTTGTCCTAGAGTGTAGTTGGGTTCTGATAGTAGAAATCCAAGCTGATAGCAGGGCACAATGCAAAGCAATGTTGGGATTCATAGTGGGGTTGTAGTGTCCGCTATTGATTAGTATTTATGATTGATCGAGGCCAAATAGTTGAGAATTGATATCTGAATATAACCCCCTACGGCTATATCCATATCTCATTATTTTATATTTTTCTTAAGCATTTTCTTTTGTTTCTTTCTTCTGCAATCTTTTCTGACCTTAGATGTTGGCACTTTTATGTACAAATGCCTTGATTTGGTCTCAAAATGCAGTATTGGTTTTTTTATTAACAATCTTTCTCTTTGCTTAGGTTCACGATATTGTTTCTGGTTTCATTCCAAGATTGGCAAGTGTTTGTTGATTTGTTATAACTTCCTCTGATTCCCCTGTGTTTCTGATTTTGTGTTGGCATAAGTAGTTCTTCAGATATTGCAGGCTTCTTCCTTGAAGTTCATAATATGCTTTCTGCAACTCATGGTAGATTTTGTCTTGCATATTGGTTTTTTAATTAACAATCTTTCTCTTTCCTTAGGTTCATGATATTGTTTCTGGTTTTATTCCAGGATTGGCAAGTGCTGGTTGATTTGTTATAACTTCCTCTGATTCCCCTGTGTTTCTGATTTGCTGTTGGCATAAGTAGTTCTTCAGATATTGCAGGCTTCTTCCTTGAAGTTTATAATATGCTTTCTGCAAATCATGGTAGATTTTGTCTTGCATCGTTGATACTCCATGCCATTCAACTTCCAGAGTTTCAATTTACCTAATTTCCAGTCTTTTATAGTGGCAATGTACCATTTGGTATTTGATGTTGATAGTTATTTCTTCTGAAATTCATTGTTTACCCCATATGGATTTGGAAAGTATTTAGCAATTCTCTTAGGAAATGCTTTGCTACTTTGGTATAAACCGGTTACACTTAACAAGTTTCTATTTTTGCTCTAAGAAGTGCTTGGAGAGATGATATTGCCTCTAATTGTTGTCTGGGTTTCTTTTTTTGGTTTTTTAACTTATTCCAGAGGTTGGCAAGCCATGTTGGTTTGTTCTTGGCTGTTTTATCAAATTTATATCTTGAACTTCTTTACAAATGATATTGTGTGTGACAACTATTTTTTCTGTCTTCTCTTATTTTTCCTTGCTGTATTTTTTGCTTTCATGAATTGCACTGCATTTTCCTTCTAAGTTATTACATTCTTGTTTGCATTTTATGTTCTTGAAATCTAGAAATTTTCTCACTGAAAAACCTTAATGATATAATGTGATTTGATAGATGGACTGTGCCTTTATTCTGGGAGATGCAATTGACTATTTGAAGGAGCTTCTGTAGAGGATCAATGTCCTTCACAATGAGTTTGAATCTACATCTCAGGGACCTACTTTACCTGGGGCTTCTAGCTTCCATCCTTTGACACCTCCAACACCTGTTTTACCTTGTCGAGTGAAAGAAGAATGCCCATCTTCATTGCCCAGTGCTAATGGATAGCCTGCAAGGGTAAGTCATCAATTACTCAAATGAAGCAGCTCAAACATGCAAATCAAGTGTATGTTGAGAATCGTGTCTCAACCTTGCAAGCCTTTTTTCAGAAAACTCTAAAATTTGTTTGTGGTAGTTCTCCACATGTTTATGTGTTGGAAAAAGGTGTATGAGTTGTTACAAATGTGCCTTGTCCCTATTAGAATATAGGAGGGTTGTTTTTAGAGTATAAACTACTCATTGTATGAATTTAATGGGGGTCTAAACTAGAGGACAAAATTATGGACGAAAATGCTATTTTAACTTGGTTGGTTTCCCATCTTGGAAGTTACAAATGACAAGGAGGTAACATGTGGCATAGTTGTTTTGCCCATGGTTTTGTAAAACCACAAATGGTTTCCAGGTTGTAAATCACTATAAAAGGAGGGCTTGGGGAGGTGTTTGAATTATTGAGTTCAGTTTGCAAGACTGAGTGCTAGAAGGAGTCTCTCCGAGTTTGAGTTTGAGTTGTGGTGATGTGCTCCTATAAGAACTTGCATTGCAAGTGTATTGTAATCTTCTTGATTTGATAATACATTGTGCGATTTTTGGAGGGTGGGGTTTTTCTCCCGGAAGGGTTTCCCCATGGTAATTACTGTGTTATGTGTTTATTGTGATATTTCATTTATGCATGTTTATTTGTCCATTGAAATCTCTGTAATAGTTAGTTGAATTTGCATAATCGTCCTCTCAAGATTAGTGTAGGAAGCAATTCCGCGCACTTTTGCTTCCTTACAAGTGGTATCAGAACCTGGCCAATTTTGATTCTATTTGTTGGGTACAAGGTTTTTTGAGCTAATCAAAGTTTGAGTGGGAGCTTGTGCAGAGGTTTTCATTTTTGTATTGTAGGATTGTAAAGATGGCAAGCACATCAGGGAGGATTGATGTAGAAAAGTTTTCTGGCACAAACTTTGAGATGTGGAAGTTGAATATGGAAGATCTGTTAATTGATCGAGATCCATGGGATGCGGTGGATGAGAATATGCTAAGGCCCGCAGATCCAACTTTAGCTGCACAATATGATGTAATGGATAGAAAAGCTAAAGGTCTCATAAGATTGTGTCTTGCATATTCAATTCTGATTAATGTCCATGAAGAATATACTGCAAAGAAGCTTTGGAAGAAGCTAAGTGAGATCTATCAAGCGAAATCACTTGTGAATAATATTTTCTTGAGGAAGAAGTTGTATTCCTTGAGAATGGAAGAAGGTGGATGAATTTCTGAGCATCTGGAAAGCTTTAATATGTTGGTGACTCAGTTGACCTCAGTTGGGGTGAAAATGGATGAAGAAGAAAGGTGCCAAATCTTGCTATATTCGTTGCCAGACTCCTAGGATAGCCTCGTCATGGCCATAGGGAGCACTTTCGTTGTCCTGAAGATGGAGGACGTTGTTGGTTCTCTACTTTCTGAGGAGATCAGAAGGAAGGTCTCTCTAAATGCCAAAGAGGCTTTGAGTGTTCGAGGAAGACCAAAAGAAAGAGGCAAGAATAAAAAGCAGCACGACCATTCTAAGTCCAAGAATAAGGGGAGATCAAAATCTCCTGGTAAGTCCAAGGCAATTTGCTAGAATTGTGGCAAACCTAGACACTTCCGAAAGGACTGCAAAGAGGAGAAGAAGAAGAAGAAGAAGCAAGATTCTGATTCTGAGTCTAAGAAGGAAGATAGAGATGCTTTCATCGCAGCCTTGGCCACTCATGTAGGTGACAATGCATGGTTGATAGACTCAGGTGCATCTTTCCACATGACTCCTAATAGAAACTGGTTTAGTAAGTACGAAAAGTTTGATGGTGGTAAGGTGTATCTGGGTGATAACTTTGTTCTTGATATTGTTGGTCGTGGAAGTATTCATGTGAAATTTTCTGATGGTAGGATTAGAAGATTTGATGGTGTCTTGCATATCCCGGGACTAGCAAGAAATTTGTTATCTGTTAGCAAACTAATAGATGCGGGTGTGCTCGTACAGTTTTCTGAAATAGGTGTGAAAATGGTGAGAGGTGCTATGGTAATAGCAAGAGGAAGCAGATTGGGTACATTGTACCAGCTTGATGCATGCACAGTTGAGTGCAATAGTACTCCTGATAAGATTGTGAAAAGGACTACTTTGTTGGAGAAGGAGAGGGTTTCTCTTTCAACAGATGGTCGTGGTTTTTGGGTACCCAAGGGTGCTCTATCTACCGAATAAAAGTTTCCTGTAGAGAAGACCATGTTATGGCACCAAAGACTTGGCCACATAGGTGAGAAGGGTCTACGGACCTTGAAAAATAAAAACCTTGTTGATGGGTTGAATGACTGCAATTTTGAGTTTGATTTTTGTGAGCATTGTATCTATGGTAAACAAAATTGTATTCAGTTTTACTCGAGTTCTCATAAGTCTTCATGTATATTGGATCTTATCCATTCAGATGTATTTGGTCCAGTTGATGTTTCTTCTATTGGTAGATTAGTTTATTATGTTTCTTTCATTGATGATTTCAGTAGAAGAACATTGGTTTATTTTCTTAGGAGTAAAACTAAAGTTTTCAGTCGTTTCAAAGAATTTAAAGCAATGGTTGAGTTGTAGACTGGAAAGAAGATAAAGTGTTTGAGAACTGATAATAGTAACATGAATATTGCTCTAATGATTTTGACACATTTTGTAAAGATTGTGGTATGAAAAGAGAGAAAATGACTCCGTATTCTCCACAACAGAATGGAGTTGCAGAAAGAATGAATAGGACCTTGCTGGAGAAGGCTAGGAGTATGCTGAGTGGAGCTGGACTAGAACAAAAGTTCTGGGCTGAAGCTGTAGCCATTGCCTGCTACCTGATAAACAGGTCTCCTACATCAGCTCTTATTGATAAGACGCCAATGGAAGCATGGTCGGGCCACAAGCCTTCACTTAGACATCTAAGAGTGTTTGGTTGTGAGGCATATGCTCATGTGCCAAAGGAGAAGCGGACAAAATTGGACCACAAAGCTGTCAAATGTATCTTCATCGGATATGGTTATGTTGTGAAAGGATACAAGCTTTGGGATCCTGTTGCACAAAAGGTATTTTATTCCAGAAGTGTTATTTTTAGAGAAACTAAGCCTTCTTCTGTTATAGTGCAGCCAAAACAGATGGAAGAAAAGAAAGATGTGATTCAACTGCCTGCTACACCTGAGAAAGTTGAATCGAGGCCCTTAGAAAGACAAGAAGTCGAGGAGAGCTCTACGAGTTCTGAATCATCAGAGGAAGAGGGAGAACCTGAACATGAACCTGAACCTGATCTTGTTCGAAGGTCCAGTAGACAGAGGAAAGCACCAGAAAGGTATGGATATTCTCTTGATGATTGGAGGTGTATATTTGCTTTGAATGCTAATATTGATGAACTGAGATCTGTAGAAGAGGCTCTTCGTATGAATGATTCAGAGTCTTGGAAAATAGCCATGGATGAAGAGATGGCAGCTCTTAAGAAGAATGACACATGGGACCTTGTACCATTGCCTAAAGGACAAAAGCCTATTGGTTGTAAATGGGTGTTCAAAAGGAAAATGGGTTTAGATGGAAGCATTGAGAAGTATAAAGCACATTTGGTTGCAAAAGGTTACTCCCAGGTTGCAGGAGCTGATTATGGTGAATTTTTTTCTCCTGTAGCAAAAATGACATCCATTCATTTTTCACTTTCTATTGCAGCTGCTTATGATCTAGAGGTTGAGCAGATGGATGTGATAACAACTTTCCTTCATGGAGATTTGGAGGAAGAAATTTATATGACACAACCAGAGCACTTTGTGGTGAAAGGTAAAAGTCATTTGGTCTGTAAGTTGAAGAAATCCTTGTATGGTTTAAAACAAAGTCCTAGGATGTGGTACCAGAAGTTTGATACATATGTTTTGAGTTTGGGATTTGTGCGATCTAAATCTGATCACTATATATATTACAAGTCTGATGGTGATTATTTCCTAGTTATTGCCTTGTATGTCGATGACATGTTGTTTATTGGCAAAGGAAAAGGTTTGATTGCAGAGTTAAAATCTCAGCTCTCAGCAAAGTTTGAAATGAAAGATCTTGGTGCAGCAAAGCATATTCTGGGAATGGAGATTATAAGAGATAGGAAAAACAGAAAGCTTTGGCTAGGCCAGAGTAAGTATGTTGGTACTATTCTGAGAAGATTCAATATGCAGGATTCCAGACCATTGAGTGTTCCTGTTACTATGGGAACAAATCTTTCTAGCTCACAGTGTCCTACATCCCCATTGGAGATGGAAGAGATGAGTCGAGTACCATATCAGAGTGCTGTTGGAAGTTTGATGTATGCTATGGTCTGTACAAGACCAGACATTGCCCAAGCAGTGGGAGTACTTTCCCGTTACATGTCTAATCCAGGAAGAGCACATTGGGATGTAGTAAAAAGAGTTTTCAAATACTTGTGGGGTACCTCAGAGTACTCTATATGTTTCCATGGAACAGGAAATGAACATTCCTTGGATATTCGAGGCTACATGGATTTAGACTGGGCCAGTGATGTTGATAGAAGAAGATCCACCAGTGCATATGTGTTTACATTATTCGGTGATGCAATCAGTTGGATGAGCAAGTGACAAGCTGTAGTTGCTTTTTCCACTACAGAGGCAGAGTATATGACAGCTACTCATGCCTGCAAGGAAGCCATCTGGCTAAAGAGATTGTGTTCAGATATAGAGTTCAAACATGGTGTAGTGACAATTTATAGTGACAGTCAAAGTGCAATCTTCCTAGCAAAGAACCTGAGTTTTCATGCCAGGACCAAGCACATTGATGTACAATATCATTTTGTGAGAGATATGGTCGAGGACGACAAGGTGAAGCTGGAGAAGGTGGAGACTTTGGTGAATGTTGCTGATGCATTAACTAAACCCGTGAGCACAGAGAAATTCAGATGGTGTTCAGAGTCTATGGGGCTCTCGGCCCCTAACAATTAAGTTCGTGACACTTTGGATCCCCTGACTCTTGCAAGGTGTTCGACAAGTGGAAGAATGCTGAGAATCGTGTCTCAACCTTGCAAGCCTTTTTTCAGAAAACTCTAAAATTTGTTTGTGGTAGCTCTCCACATGTTTATGTGTTGGAAAAAGGTGTATGAGTTGTTAAAAATGTGCCTTGTCCCTATTAGAATATAGGAGGGTTGTTTTTAGAGTATAGACTACTCATTGTATGAATTTAATGGGGGTCTAAACTAGAGGACAAAATTATGGAGGAAAATGCTATTTTAACTTGGTTGGTTTTCCATCTTGGAAGTTATAAATGACAAGTGGGTAACATGTGGCATGGTTGTTTTGCCCATGGTTTTGTAAAATCACAAATGGTTTCCAGGTTGTAAATCACTATAAAAGGAGGGCTTGGGGAGGTGTTTGAATTATTGAGTTCAGTTTGCAAGACTGAGTGCTAGAAGGAGTCTCTCTGAGTCTGAGTTTGAGTTGTGGTGATGTGCTCCTGTAAGAACTTGCATTGCAAGTGTATTGTAATCTTCTTGATTTGATAATACATTGTACAAGTTTTGGAGGGTGGGGTTTTTCTCCCGGAAGGGTTTCCCCACGGTAATTACTGTGTTATGTGTTTATTGTGATATTTCATTTATGCATGTTTATTTGTCCATTGAAATATTTGTAATAGTTAGTTAAATTTGCATAATCGTCCTCTCAAGATTAGCGTAGGAAGCGATTCCGTGCACCTTTGCTTCCTTACAGTGTCAACTCTATATACAAGCGTTGTAATATATTTCCCAATATCTGTTTGAAAATTTCATCGATTATAAACATTTTGGCTTTCATAATATGACAAATTACACCTACGCTAAGAAGTTTTCCTAAATTACTTTTTTTTTTAATGAGAAGATCTAATGTATGTTTTGATGTCTTTATACACTGTTTATTCTTGTCTTTTGTATCTTGCTACATAAGGTAAACAAAAATATAGCTATTAGCCTAGTTATTTTATCTGAATATTGCATTTGGCCGAAGTAACTGTTTAGCCATAAATCATTATTTGGATACCACTATGATTATTTAGATTTCTCTATTTTAGTTTGCATGTTATGTATTTGCATGGTGCTTATGCTTTTTCAATCGCAATATGTGCATTCCTTAGCAAACTATGTTGAAGGAATGTCCCAGGGACCTAACGAAGCTACTATTTAGGACAAGAACATGATCTATTTAGAAAGATTTCAGTTGTTCTAGGAAAATGGGGCCGGATCCACTTCCAAGCACTTTGTGAATAAAAGCTATAAATGCTTTTTTGTAATCTTTTTAGGGCTTGTCACATTTCCTCCATAGTTCATGGGATAAAAATATACTAAATTTTTATCATAGAAATGATCTACCTTGCATTTGCAGGAATGACATACATACAACTATATTGTGCCAATAAAAATACGTTTCTAAAGCTCGACGTGTCCTTAACGTGTCCTTACATCATATTCTTTTTATATATTTTCATATGTATTTCAACAAAAATGTGATTTCAAACTAAAAATGTACCTTGTTTTAGATAGTATATGTTATTGATTATATACTATTTATGGCTTTCTACATGGATTGAATACATTGTGTATGTTTTGGTAATAGGCTAAAACATGGAATACTAGCACCTTGTTAATATTAGTACCTGAGCATACAACTTTCTTTCCTCTGATAGAATGATATTAGGAATCAGTTTATTTTTGGCATTAGTTTTGTTTTCATTTTTCATATGTTTTCATATATTTTCATATGTATTTCAACAAACATGTGATTTCAAACTAAAAATGTACCTTGTTTTCGATAGTATAACCATTGATTATATACTATTTATTGCTTTCTACATGGATTGAATCCATTGTGTATATTTTGGTAATAGGCTAAAACATGGAATACTAGCACCTTGTTAATATTTGTACCTGAGCATACAACTTTCTTTCCTCTGATAGAATGATATTAGGAATCAGTTTATTTTTGGCATTAATTCTGTTTTCATTTTTCATAGTCTATTCTTGGTATTGTTGTAATAATTGGCTATTGCATATGCCTTGTCTCTTTAGCCATTTAAACATTTAACAAGTTCTTTGTTTGTTACAATTTAAAAAGACAAGTTTCAAAATTTGCTAAAACATTTTAATAAACTATGTTAGTGTTACTATAAATTGTAAGCCAAATAATCATAGGGAATTTTAATAAAGTGTTTTAATGTTACTGAATACCCTAGAATATGGTCAACAACCTACACTCCCCAAGCCACAAAAAATAGGAAATGACATTCTGCTCTGCCTCGAGCCCTTCTTCATCCCTGTCATTATTTAGTGCTAACTGAAGACATTGTATCCAGTTCCCTTTTGGGTGTTCAGATGACATGAGGATTGAAACCCAAGAAAGAAAAAATAGCCCACCCGGCTCTGCTTTGGCTGTACCTGCGTGTTGCATCTAGACCCAAAAATGATTTAGCTAAAAAAACTCGTGTTTCTCATGCAGATTTGCTTTGGGCATGTATGGTTCAGCAAAATTCCTCCTAGGTTCATTTGAGAATGAACCCACAATCAAAAAAACCATGCCCTGCCAAAAACCCCCACCTAGATTGGCCCAGAATCCAAAATAGGTTCAAACCAGACTAGAGTCGGGCCTTGTAGAGAATGAACTTGCTACATATAGAAGACTTGAGACTGGATAAGGCCAAGAAAATAAGTTGCGGCATTAACATAGGAATGTTTTAAGAAAAGCCAAGGCGGACAAAGAGAAGGCTAACAATCAAACTGTAGAATTGAAAACAAAAATTGAGATTCCAGAGACAAAATTTGAACATGAAACAAATTAAAAGAAGACAACCATACAAACTCTTAAAAACCCTCTTAGACAAATCACACCTAGATAGATAGGCTTAAATACAAGCCTGATAAAGACTTCATACCAAGGGGCATTGTTAATGAAATTGAGGTTAAATTATAACTTCTAAATGGCACCTTTAATTTTGTTGGGACCCTACAGCTTAGATGATATAACTGATAGGTGTATTTTGGTACGAACACCCAGGCATGCAAATGGCCTTTATTATCGAGGGATGGCACATCTATGGACTGTAAAGGTCAACAAGACTTTCACCAGGTCACAGGCATGAACAATGATGGTTTTAACTCAGATTTACTTCCTTAAACATGGGTTGCATGTCTTTTGGAATTTGAATTAGAGTACAGAGATGTACAACCCATTGATTAACCCACAACCAAATTGAGAAGGTTGAGATTTCTTGAAACAAATTCGATATTGTGTCAAAAGTAAATTATTCTTAAGGTAGAAATCATTGAAATAGTCAATCAAGCGCCCAAACAAAGATCATAACCATATGCACATCTCTACAACCTCAGAAGATCAACCACTGAATCATACAAGCAGAAATGACTGTAGTGTATAGATAAAATTTCAAGTTTCTTTTTGTTGTTGTGCTGGTTTTTAGATTCATGGCAGAAAGTGGGACTGATGTTAGTTACAAGTTTATAACTGTGTAAGTATTTTGAGATATTCTCGTTGTTGAAAGTTTTGTTTTGTATCTTTCTTGGTGGTTCTTATTAATTTTGAAAAACTTATTACCCTGCCTTTGAGGGGCATACATGCCAACAACTCTTGAATACATTTGAACCGCATGGCAAAGGTTAAGTGCTTGGAACTGCATGCAAAATGTAGTCTAAACTAAGTTAACAGACAACAAATAAATCTGGTTCATTTCCAAAATAACCAAACTACTGCACCACCAGTTCTCCAACCAACTAATGTCAAACTTAGACATCAGTGAATCACAAACTTGAAATATGTGCACATTTCAATGAATATTGATGAGAGTCTCTTGAGGAACATTGTTACTATGATTGACAAGCAGTTTGTGGAAGAAACAGGGAGAACTTGGCCAGAAAGCTGGATGGCGATGATAGAAGACCATGTCCAATTATAGCACAACCCTTTGGACAAAGCTGTTAATTGTTCTCTTGCTATCCATTTTGCAATATTTATTTTATTTTCCATTTGACTTTGCTATGTCATAGTTGCATTAATGGTCTTGCGGCTCTTGCCTAAACTTGAGATCACAGAATTGTCATTGTGTGCAGAACCTATGTTTGGTCCCTATTGATTGTATTTTGGATATAACTCTGAATTTGTGTAGCCTTCCCTTCATCCCTGAATTTGTTTTTGATTGGTCTTTGATAGTATGCATTTTGAGATATTCAAATCTCATTCTCAGGAACTATTGGCATGGTTATTGTGGGTGTACATAAACATGTTTTTTGATGATTATGTGTGACATTGAAAAATGAGTCTGAAGGTGAAGGTTCAGATAAGGTTCAGATTTTGATCAAAACTATTGGAATTTTCAGCTTCTTTTTCAATGCTTATGCTAAAACTTTCAAATACATGAAATAGGACAACCACCATTTATATCAGAGTTTGTAATTTATTTTGAGGATGAAATACATTTGTTTCATTTTAAGCAATTTTATAAAGAAATATAGTTGATTGTAGTTCTTAAACAATTTCTTTATACACCATCGTAGAAGACTTGATTGTTGTCTTTCTTGTTAGACTTTTGAATCACATTATAGCTTTTCTACAATCAATTGGAAAACCTTGAATATTCATTTTGTAGATAGTACTATAATTTGTTTTCTTCTTATCAGCCATATTGTCAATATGGCAGAGCTCCAATGAAATACAACACTTATCTTTAGAATTTAATGATATACAGAACAATGTGTCCTTTGCCATGGCCGAGGCTTTTGTTCTTGCAAAGAAGGCTATCTCTAGTCATTTGCAGCAGCCTGTCCTTGATACCATGCAGTAGCCACCCCCTAGTACTATGCAGCAGCCTACCCGTACACAACAAATAAAGACAAATTTGTCCTTGCACACTTTTGGCAGGAACTTCTGCTCTGTAGCTCTTGTTTATATATGGAATAGCTTCTAAACATGGGAAAACACTATTTCACATTGCACGTTTGACACTGCTTTGGCAGGAACTTCTGCTCTGCAGCTCTTATTTATATATGGAATAGCTTCTAAACATGAGAAAACACTATTTCACATTGCAGGTTTGACACCGCTTTAAGTTTGAATATAAAAAAACCTTTGTATGAGCAGATTTTCCTACCAGACTTACAGCACAATAGTATAGACTTTAGACACTTCCAATGTTTCAGGCTTAGGGATAGCTTTGAACTGGGAGGTTTTGAGAGATTTGAAATAACTCAATTATAACGCCATTGGAATTTTCTAATCTGGTATATCTTCTTTCTGCAACTTATATTTATAGGAAGAACAATTTATGCTCTTTCTAGCGAAAACTTCACTAATGGTTGCTGCCCCAATCTGTAACTAAATACTTTTGAGCAATGAAATAATAGTCACAAGAGCAATTCCTCCCATTTCAAATAGTGGTGACTTCCAGAATTATTTGCAATGTAAATGAAGTGTTGAAGGCAACAACCATTATTTACAATTTTGTCGATGTAAATGAGATTCATAGCAGCTAATCAAGTCATGAAACTAAACAATTAAGAAAAGATTGGAATGGGATTTGCAAGATCACTTATTCTTCAAATAGAAGTTTCAATCAAATTTTATACCAAAATATAGAAGTATTGACAGGGCACGTGAACTATTCATAGAATGCCTCCCAAAAACTGTGTTCTCATTTAATGGCTGCAAGTTAATGTACCAAAACCCCCCCTTTTTTTCACAGAGCTCTCTCCAAAAAAAAAAAAAAACATATTTCTCCCTTCCCAAAATTCATCGAAACTTAAGCAAGAGAACTATCAATCCTAAGGCCAGCTTTCACCCTCCACGTTAGTGCATGTAAGATTTGGAAGCCTCGAAAAGGCACGTAGAAGGGAGAAAAGGTAACAAATTTAAGTTACTTTTTATTTGACTACATATTATTCCTCTCTAAATAATATTTAGTGTAACATTTTTATTAGAATATAGTATTATTTAATAACAATATTAAATCCATTTCTTTATCATAATAATATAAATATTAAAATACAATGATATTTAATAATTTTGAATATACACATGGGTTTGTTTGTGCATACACAATAACTTATATATGTATGCTTGCACATGTAAAATGCAGATTTATTTTTAAAAGTGAAAAGTGTGGTTATTTTATAGAGTTTGAGATGTATTTTATAAATTTTAGGGTGCATATATATATGGTTCTATACTGTGTATTACCAAAACAAATAAATAAAACATTTAAGCTTTCATAGTATGTATTTACATATGATTACAATGGTGAAATTTGCATTCGCATGCCAATTCCCATTCAATTTGGGATCCATTTTGACAAAATGTCTTAATACAACCAAGTATCCAAAAGTAGTACACTATTGGTTCTAAGTTTGGTTCATGACCCAATACTAGCATGAGCTATTGAGTTTTAATCCCCAGGAAATTGTACATAGGTGAAAAACACATATATACACTAATATTATGCAACTTAGCTACATGACTCTAAGTGTGTGTGCATGATTCCATCATGACAAGTTACCAGCACCAACTAAAACCTTCTCCTCAATGACATACTCTCTCCAATATGAGAAAATTTCAAAAGTTCATGATGTAGTTCTGAAATAGAACACACAATGAGACATTATTATTATAATAATTCTTAATTATCCTACAAGTAATAATTTGTATAACCAAATTATCTTTCCTAATCACTTGTTATTAAACAATTAATACATAATTAAGTGATTAAGCTAAGCTAATTAAATGGGATGTGACACTTCTGCTTCAACTGGTCATTCAAACTTAAGATTGCCTCAATGGTGATGAGGCCCTTAGGTAACTTGTTACTACTTAACTACATGATTTCATCACCATATTGATTTTGCAACTTGGATTAATTTTTACCAAAATTTTTTGTCTTCTAAGAGAAAATTTATAATTTTTTGGCCACTTTCAAAGACCTACCAATGGTCTTGATTATTTGAAACTTCATCTCTTACAACCAGTTTGACATGTTGTTCCTTTTTGTTTGTGATGTGAGTTAGAATATCAAATTGTGCACCAATTGTTGCAAACTTATCTACATGCTTAATTTGGTTTCTAGGGATAGTTTGGATGTTAAAACCTTCAAAATCCTCAATTGAATCCAAACCTATATGTTTGTAGGATTTGAGCAGATTATTCCTAGTTGAGATTTGATTTTTGACTCAATGAACAACCAATCCACTATTACCAAATACTTTTATCAACTTGATATTCCTTTTTTCTACAAGATGGAGACCTTGGATTTAGGCTTCATACTCAACTACATTATTAGTGTAGCTAAACTAGAGCCTCAAAAAAAAGTAGTATTTCTCCTCACTTGGAGATATTAGCATTGCACCAATGCCTACACCATTTCTATTTCTTGAGCCATCAAAGAAAATCTTTCGCAATCCCTCTAAATCTCATTGTTTATCATATTAGGGATAGGAGCACTTTCTTCATGAACACAATAGGTGTCGAGACTAGTCTCATCTACCTTTTGATCATGCAATGTACAACTCATGTTAATAGGACTATGAGTTTAATATTCAAGGTGATCTTTTGTTATGAGTTTAAACTTGATGGTCACTTTGGTACCATATTTGGTTCGAAAGAAAATGTGGGACCAATCAAAAGATAAGTACTCGTGCCTATATTGGTAGTGAAATCTCTTGACAAAAAAATAGAAAAATGAACAAGGAGGTATATGATTGAAATGTTTTGCAAAACATCACAACTAGGGGATGCATGCAAATTCAACTTTATATTTTTAATTATTCCCACTGTTTTGACAACAGTGCCATCCAACTGTAAAACTCCTCTAGCCACAAGTTCATACTTAATTCCTAGGAGATCAACTACCTTCTTTTTTATAACATAGATACTAGCTCCTAGATCAATCATGGAATTGTGTAATATATGGTCCCCAATAATTAAAGATAAATAGAAGGGAGATGGTTTACTAGATTTTTTTAATCCCTTTCTCATTTGGGTTGCATTAGGCTAGTTGATGGAGTGATTTTCTCCTTTTCTAATAATTAAAGATAAATAGAAGGGAGATGGTTTACTAGATTTTTTTAATCCCTTTCTCATTTGGGTTGCATTAGGCTAGTTGATGGAGTGATTTTCTCCTTTTCTTTAATACCTTCTTTGGTTGATTATGTTCCTCTAAATCTTACTACAATAGATCCCTATGATATGGAATGGGCAGAGCCTCCCACATACTAACATCTAGGTTAGCCTTTTTCATCTTATCAATTATATTGAAAGGAAGTTGACTGGCATTGGGAAAAACCTTTGGAGTAGTAAGATCAACCTTGTAGCTTGGGTGATATAAGGTTGATCCATTTTTTGCTTGCCTCTATCATTAGGTTGATGTGATTATAGGATAGTTTTTCTGCCTATAGGTCCAATAACTATAGTTTTTGGAGATGGTTGGGGAGTTGAAGATGTACCACCCTCCATTGCTCTTTTCTTTGACCTTGTATTGTGGGTTACTACATTAGTAGCCACTTGATTCATACCACAATAACCTTCTTGATGCTAGTTGACCAATGAAAATTCCTCATGCAAGTGTTTATGCCTGCCTAAATGTTGACCACTTGATGCAGTTGTTTGGTTGGCATTAAATTGTTGCCTTGAGGTGGAGGTTTTATTATGAACCACCAGAGTTTGCACAAACTCTCCATTGTGGCAAGCATTTTGGTTATTGGGCTAGTCACATGTGTAACACCATTCATGCTTCTAGGCTAGATTGTTTTGAGCTGAGACAAGAGCCTTTGAAGTGTTGGAAGCATTTGGATTTATGCTATTCAAGGGTTTATTGTAATGCCATTGATTTTTCCCTTGGTAAGACTATCTGTTTTGTTGATAGCTTTGATTTTGAGGTTGATAAGGTTTATTGTTTTGAGATTGTTGCCTCTCTATTGCCACTATCTTATTGCTAAAAATTTACAATATGGTTTTAACCTCATGTAATTCATTCAAAGGTGTAGCATAAATAGATGGTTGGCTAGTGGAAGCCACTAGAATTGGAGCCAATGTGGGTTATTTAAGAGGTAGGTCTAGAAATAGAGGCATTGGTGACCTAGGAGTTGGGTCAGTGTAGGATCATGTGGGTCCAAACTAGGCCCTTAAGTCACAATGAAATTTAAAAAAAGATAGACTTAATCAACTTCACATAAGAATTTGAATAGGTTATTAACATAATTTTGAAAATGTGTAGGAATGGAATTTGTAGCAAATTGAATGTTTATAAGCTACTAGGCCTTTTTTGGGAAAAAGTAATTTGATTTGGTGAAAATTTAAGATTTCAATATAGTAGTACATTAAAATTTGGAAAAAAGTAAAAAGCGGGTGTTTTTTTGGCCACCCTAATGAGGAGAAAAAATAAATATTTTTTTCTAAATCTTTCAATATAAGTAGAGGAGATATGCTCAGATGTGACATTTTTTTGTTTTTAGTTTTACAAGTAAATAATTAGTTATGAATTTTCTAGTAGGAAATTTTAAAAATATTAAAAGCCATTTTTCTGGCCACCCTAACTTGGTAAAAAATTTATGACTTTTTTTTTAAACAATAGTTTGTGAAGCATAGTGTGTGACACATCTTTTGGATTCAAAACATGTATAACCATTTAAAAGTTATAGTTTTTCAATCAGCCTATCAATTAGAACTTTACACATAGTGCATGTAGAGAATCAACAATAATACCTATTAAATTCAAAATAAAGCATGTCTTATTTTAGTAGAATGCTATCAATTTTTTGAATAAACCCTTTTTGTTTCATCAAAATCAGATGAAAAAATGTTCTTAGCACAAAGGGTGAAGTTTGGAAAACCCTTGCAACCCTTGTAAACACGTTGGGGATGATAACTTTTTGGGTTGGTTGCTCCCAAGCCAAATACCAAAGCAATAATGAAGCAAAATGGATATCCATTTCTTAAAATAAAAAAATATTAATATATATAAATCAGTATATATTTAAATGTAAGATGTTATAATATTAATATTAATATAAGATTTATATATATATTATATATTAATATATAATATAATATACATTATATTTAATATAAATATTTAATGTTATATTAAATATAAATATAGTATTATATAATATTATAATATATTATTAAAAACTATTTTATGGAAAGGATTTTCCTATCTATTTTATCTCTATATTAGTCCTTGTTGGACCTAAAATTATTGAAATCCCATTTGTTGTGATACCTAAATCCAACCTATTTAGGGTTAGAATCTAGGTATTCCATGGCTAGTCTCCATGAATGTAGTCACCTTGGTTACCGACAAATGTTTGAAGTTTCCTCATGATAGCATGGTGTATACTATCCAAGAAACTTGATACAAACCACTCGTGTTGTGTGGGTGCTTTTCCCTTGATCATTTTTGGCCTGATCTAGTTTAACCTTTATTGCCTAGAGCGGACTTACTCTACAAGGCCTACTTTAGGCATAAGACTAGAGGTTTGGTTTCTAATACTATCTTCCCACCTTCCTCCCATGCTATTTCTATGAAGGCTTCTATGCACATGCAATAGTGTTCCTTTTCCCTTGCACGTTCTTCTTCGAAGGCTAAGGACAAGTAAGTTCTCACCCTTAGGCCTTATCCTTCTTTGAAGGCTAAGGACAAGTAGGCTCTCACCCTTAGGATTTCTCCTTCTTCTTTTGTGACTTTGCAACCATTGGTGATATCCTTAGTTCCTTCTAGTATGCGTAGCACAAGAAAAAGAAAGGAACCCATGTTGTGGAGATCTAAATCGTAGGCGTTCCAACTTCCTATCTTACCCATTGTTCCTTGTCCCACTGTATATGGTAAGGGGAAGCATTCACATGGGGATGTTCCTACTTCTCAACCTCCTCCTATTCCCCCAGCTACCTTTAAGGAATACAAGGGAAAGGGGCTCATCATTGAGACCCCTATGTCTATTCCTTTGCTTGTTCCTCTTCAAGAGTCTACTCTTTCACCGGTATGGCTATGAAGAGCATTCCTTCGATGGAACAAGACCCTCAAGATTATACTCCTCCACCACCAATGGCTATGGAGATTTCTCCTAAGGTAGAACAATATCCCCTAGAGCCTTCTTAGATTGCCCTTCCTAGTGCCCATAATCATCACAACTAACTTGTTTGTGAGCATAAGCAACATGGATGGGCCTTGGTCTAAGAGTGTGAGGCCTTGCAAAAGACTAGTGGGGACATTCCTATCTCTACCTCTACTTCTTCTTCTGTATCTATTCATGTTCTTGTTTCTATTTTTTCTTATGTTACCATCACCTGTATTTTGCTTTTAACTTGCTTAGTGAATCTTGATGAACCACTGTAAGTGAGTGCAAGTGTTCATCACTCCTTCTAGGGAGCCTCCTCTGTTCACCTATTTACTAGATATTCCTCCTTTCCCTAAGCCCATTGAAATTCCTCACACAAAGGTTGTGTCTACTATGGCTTCTACACCTTCTTCTTCTTATGCTTTTGATGTGAGGATTTCACATCCTCTACTTAAGTGAAAGTTAGAGCATGACCTTGTTCCAAACGATGGTTGAAAAAGTATTCTTCACCCTCTCCACCTTATTCTACCTTGGAGTATACCATTCTTGCAGTGGGTACATCACCTCCTTCCCTAGATTTTGTCACTACTGGGTATGTGTAGGATCATGATGGAGCAAAAAGTGGCAATATGATGGGTATGTGGCTAACGACTTTTTTTTTACCCAAAATTGATGAAACAAAAAGGGTTTTTAAAGGAGATTCTCAGCTTTCCACCAATATAAATTATTCTTTACTTTGAATTTAATAAGTAATTATTATGTATTTTATTTTTGAATTATGACTAAAGTCATGATTAATAGGCTGATTGAAAAACATCTATAGATTTCAATAGGTATCACATTTTCTTAATCCAAAACATGTGTCACATTCTATGCTTCACATACTATAGGATTACAAAAAAAAAAAATTACATGAAGTTTTGACCAAGTTAAGGCGGTACATTACAATTTTCTATATTTTTAAAAGTTGTAATAAAATTCATAATTAATTATTTACTTGGAAAAAAATTACAAAAGAATATGCATCACATCAAGATGAGTCCTACTTGTATCTAAAATCTTATAAAAAATTATCATTTTATTGTAGCTAGGATGGTCGAGGACACTATTTTTCCCCGATATTTAAGTACTACTACACTGAAATTTTAAATTTTACCAAATAATTTTTCTTTTTAAACAAACCTAGTAGTTTAGAAACTGCATTCAATTTGCTATAGATTCTATTCTTACATATTTTTGAAATAATATGGATAACTTATTCAAATTTTTACATCAAGTTGCCTAACTTTGATTTTTCTGAATTTTGTGCCACTTAAGGGCCTATTTTTTCCATGATGATCCTACACATGCCCTACCCCTCTTTTGGAGGTTGGAAATGACTCTTTAGTTAATCCTCCTCTTGTTCATTCCACAACAATTCACTCACTCAATGGATGAAATTCCCACTCTTTCTTCCACTTTTGCTAAGTTTGTGGCATTGGCCTCACAAGACCTTGTTGATGAGGACATTGAGGTGACCTCCTCCTTGAAACTTACTACAGGTGGATCACAATGCATTTCCCTTGGTATTCCTCGTACAAGATCATCTTCCCTCCCCCTACAATGGTCTAGATTGGGAGCAAGATGACTTGTTGGAGGTGTTAGACTAGAGAAGCATATCTTCTTCATATTTAGATTAGATTTGTATGCTTGTTTGTGTTCCCATGTGTTTGCTTGTTTATATTTTCTCTCTTTCCTAGAGGACCCTTGATACCCTTGTAAGTACTTGTATACAAGAGAGAAAAATTGTAGTACATTTTTTTCTATTTGTCTCATTATTCTTCTATTTGTCATAAACTGTGTTTTCATGTCAAGAATGATACAAAGTGTGGGGGAGTTTAGTCCTTTTCCATGTTGAAACAATTTTTATTTTGTCTTGATGTCTCTTCTTCTCATTTTAATATATTTGGGGGTGATTATAGTTCATACATATTATACTATATTTATCTATCTATATTTGCAATCGTTTGTGACCCTAAATAATTGGATCCTCTTGTCATATTGATTTCTTTGTTTCTACTTTTCTTGATGTTGTGGATTATATGTCTTGTCCCTCACATGACAACATTCCAAAAATACATATTGCCATTACATAGTTCCACAACATCTCTATGTATTTCTCTTCTCCTTAGAATGACATATGCTCCTTTGTGTAGCACACATCATTCTAAGGGGGGCTATCATATATGCTATTATTATTTTTCAAAAAACAATCTTAAAAATATATCTTGATGTCTTATGATCTTGTCTTCTAGCTTTGAAGCAACTTGACTAGACTTGTCTTTCCTATCTCTTTTGTGATTATCCTGCAATGTAGTTTGCAACATCCATAGGTCTATTTGCTTGTCATATGGTCTCTAGACTTGCTATCCATTCCTATCAATGTTGTCTTTTATTTGATCAGATTATTTCATGTCTAAATTTTATTGTTTATTTTTTTTCTTTTTTGCCTAACATGTTTTTCTGCATCTAACATGTTTGTGGTGAGATTGTAGTCAACTTTGCAAGATGGAAGACCCGTGTCCCCTTCGCATCCTGGCTTAGCTTTTCTATTGCATATTTCAAATCAAAGACCTACGTCCTCTTTGTCCTAGGTGTATTATCTTCAACCTCTTTCTACTTTAGCTTGCACATGTTAAATATATATGCTCACTAAAGTGGGGGAAAATGTAATGTTGCAAAATTGTACCTTATGCAATTTCACATTGCATAACCCTCCCTTTAGCTTAATAAAAGATGATAATACAAATCCCCTTTTCCTTAACTTCAATTTCATCCTTGACCACTTTATTTTTGGTCTTCAAGTGAATTTTTTTCAAGGATACTTTCATGATGCATAGATGTCTATGCACTGTGCGAACATCCTGACAAGATTCCTAATTTTATGGTTGTTGGGACATTACACTTCTACCTTCCCACGAATTTTAATGCCTCTATAGGCTACAAACACACCAAAAATGCTTTCTTGCCTACCTTTTCTTCATTCAAATTCACTTTTCTCTCATTCCTTCAACTCATTCTTGCAATCTTTAACTCTCAAACTCCCACTCTAATTCTCTCCTACAACAATGTTCTTTCATGTTTTATTGCTCTTTTCTTCTACATTGGCATATTGGCTCTCTCTTGTCTTGTCTAGAGTGGTGTGTTCTCTCCTTCAACATCACAAGCTTTCTAGAGGGAGGGTAATCACACTCTCTTTTCATTATTGTATTTATTTTAGTATCATATTTTCTTATATCTTGTTTATTGTACTATCTATCAATTTATTTATCTACTTTCTCTCTATTTGTCTATCTGGTTGTTCATGGAGGTGGAAACACCAAAGTGGGGGTTTGAAAAAGGAAAGCCTCAAAACAACCCCAACATCTTTCCTTGTTTATATGTGTGTAGGTTGTTGATTTGGAGTGTTGCAAGAGGCTTCGTAGCATTAGACCTCTCACGAGTTCATTCCTCTCTTTTCCTTCTCCTCATCTTATTTTGTTTCACTTTATCTATGCATGTTAGTCATTTTTACATTAATTTCTATTATTTCCTTCATTTTGTTTTAAATATAACATAAACATTCAGATTTTAGTTTCTAGATAGATAGTAGACCCTTTGTGTTTCTATGAGAAAATTCTTTTTTTTTTGTACGATACCACAACGTACCGCAAGGATGTGCACACACTACATTATCATCCTTGGCTAAAATCCAACCAACTTTCTCTCAAGACCTCTGAAGTCTACTCTTCTAGTTTCTAGAGTCTTTATTCCAAAATTTATCCTAAAACATAAAATATAACCAAAAATCCTTTGTCCTTCTACATTTTTCACTTGATCTTTTCCTTTGAGGTAGTTGAGGACCATTTTCTCCTTGTAGACTCTTCCTTTTCCTTGAGACTCGAGAGTAGAAAATCTCCCCCTCTACAAATGAAAATTAGATCTAAAGAAACAAATACTCAGTTAAGGACCATTGATGGATGGATTACGGTTGTATTTAACAATCTAGATGCCTAATTTAAACCCATTAATGCACAAAGTCAACAAAATACCAATGTGGGTAAGACTTTATAATCTTCTCTAGGAGTATTGTAAAGATGAATCTTTGAAGGTGATCAAGAAGGTCATGTGAACTTTCATTAAAGTAGATAATTTTTTTTTAGAGGATACTTTGGAATGCATGTAAGAATATGTGTTGAAATGGACCTAAATTCAACCACCTAGGTAGAGCTTGAAGTAATAAGAAAAATAGGAAGATAGAAGAAAAAAGTGGAACTAGATACATCCCCGGTATTATATAGAAAATGTTTGGGAAGAGGGCACTCTATGATAGATTGCACTATAGAGTTTCCCCCAAAAAAGTGAAAGAGGCAAAAGAAGGGTAAATGATAAGAATATACCAAATTACATGGAAACTAATGTTTTATCTGAAGGTTGGGAGTAGATGGAAACAACAGTACATGAAAAATTAAAGGTTATTCCACTCATTTTTGAATTAGAGGAAATCTATGATTATAGTAGTGATAGAAATGCTACCAATTTGGAGATAACATGTGACCTCTTTGGGATAAAAAAAAAAGAACAAATATATAAAAAAAGTGGAAAAATCAAGAGCAAGAAAGAAATATAGGAATTCCACAAAAGGTAATGGAAATGGGCAAACATAGTTCTTAGAGGAAGGAGAGAGAATTTTTCGAAGCATCATTGTTCAAGGATCTAGAAGTAGTTGAGTATGTCTTATTATCCACCATGGAAATGCTTGGGATTAGTTAAAAAATAATCAATAAAAGTAACCCCTAATTGTGGGGAAGAGAAAAGAAAGGTCAAGAAAACAAATAAAGAAAAACTAATCCAAGATTGTGATGCATAAGGGTAGATGAAGATTGCTAGGATGCTAAGATATGTGAAGGGAGAGACCCATACTAGAGGGCCATGAAGATCTCCTTATGGAATGTTAGGGGCTTAAATTCCACTAAAAAAAATCACTTGGTCAATCTAGTTAGATGGAACTATCAAATGTATAAATTTACATGATTTAGGAGACTAAATTGACCAATAAAAAGATAGAGAATGAAATTAAAGTAGAATTTTTGGGAAGTCAAAATTGTGCAACCCAAGGAAGTGTCAGGAGGTTTAGAAATGTTTTGGAGACATCAATCTATTTTGTTAGAAAAGCTAGTAGAAAACAATAATTGGATAGGATGCAAAATAAGGAGACACACTTTGAATGTCTAATTCATTTTTTAAAAACATTTATCGTTCATCTACATGAACAAGTAAGAAGCAACTTTGGATTGAGATAGATCAGTTCTTATCTACATATCCAAATGAAATCCACATTTTAGGAGGATATTTTAATCCTATTCTTCAAATTCATGATAAAATTGGAGGGATTTAGAGAAAAATATCAATCTCAAGTCGATTTTGTAGAGAGAAATCACTTAATAGAGATTCCCATGAAGAATAGATCTATATTGTAGAAAAATGTACACCCTTTACATTTTCAAACTATGTTTTCATCACCTTTATTAATTGGACTTAATTAAGCTTCTAACTACCTAAATTATGAATTCCAAAGCCTTATTATTCTCATTTTCTAAAAGAGAAACCTACATTACAAAAAATGCTAACATTAATTAAAACACCTTGGAAATTGTGTCTCTTGGACTTAGATTCTAGCCCCTTTAAGTGCTAGGACCCAATTTTTAATGTGTTTTTGGTGGAATTTTAAAGATTCAAATTCAAGTTTCAAATGTCAGCTTGTAGAATCTATTTTTGGAAAATTAGATAAGTTACACATATAAATACATAGTATTTTTATCAATTCAAATCATCTAGCATTAAGGAAACTTTCAGAAGAGAAAATATTATTGCCAAGAGCATTGAAAAGAATATTTATTAGTCATCTACAACAAAAATCAAGATCATAGTATCATTTCAAGGTTCATGTGTGTTCATGTCATGTTTTGGAGCTAACATTATGATGTAGGTTTCAAGCATTCAAGAATCAAGTCAATCAATCATTCAAGCTAATGGGTCCAATTATTAGCTTATTTTATGTTACTTTCATGCATACTTTCAAACACTTTTAGATACACCTTCTAGAAAATACCCCTATATTATACTATCTTTTCATACTTATTATGCACACTTAGACCAAAATCATAATGATGGAAATATAGGTATGACATAATAGTATTGCATGGTTTATATGTGAGTATGCATGAAATGTGGATGGAATTCTATGTTTTCATTATGGTAGTTAGTTTTGTGCACCTGCTTTGTGAATTAACCTTTTTGCAACCAAGGAGGAATAGTAGCATGTAGAAATTGGAAGCTGTAACCTACAAAAAAAGGAATATTGGGACAACAAAAAGGGGAGTTCTTGATTAAGCGAAATGTGATAATTATTGTTTAAAGACACTTGATGGAGATTGAACATGCATCATTATAACAAGTTAATAAGTGTTAGAAAAGAAATCCTTTACTGATAGGATTTTGAAAAATGTTTGTGTGTTATACATGCAATTCAATTTTGTAGAGTTTCAGTTCTATTAGGATTCTTCTTTCTTTTCAGTTATGGTTTGAACAATTCAATATTAACTATATGCTATGATATCTAGGAGTGGAATTTAATGGTTGTAGCTAGTTTTTGCTTAGAATAAGACTCCCTCGAGCTTGTATATAGCTAATGGTTGAGTCCTTAGATAAGTTTGTTGGTTTTTCAGTCTTTCATTACCAATTATTTTTTAGTTCTTCAAGACATGATGTCCATATTTAGAATGATTTTCATTGAATACAATCTATGAAAAATATCTTATGTAATATTTCATGACATGCAATGAATAAAGTCAATTTCACATGGATGTGTAGAATCTATTAGTTATATTTGGTTCTAGTTAAGTGATAACAACCACTTGAGCATGTCACTCAAGGAAACTATTATTCACTTCATTTTCTAGTTGTTTTTCTTTGTTTAAATAGTTGTTTTTTGTTTATTATTACTTCATGAACTACATGCAAGTTAAACTAGAATCTCATTCCTTACTTATTGGTAATGAATTTTCATGAACATGCATGTAATGATTAACCAATAGTACTCTAGAGGTTAAATTATTTGAGTTGTTAGTTTTGATCAGTTTTGAGTTGATAAAATAATATCTTATTAGTAGCAATTTAGTTACAGTTTAAGTTGTAGGTACCCATAGCCATTAGTTTTGGTTTGTTTCTTTCACTGTTATGCAATTATGTAATTTCCAGCAAGTAGAATAGCTTAAGTGGGATAACTTAGGTAGTTTTGAGTCTCTGAAGGCACATATAGTGCAACACCATCACAAATTTACAAACCTTGGGTTGATATTTTAATGTAGTCTTTGCAATGTTGAGTGGACTGTTTAGTTGGATAAACCTTTGAATTGTGTAGGTTCTACCAATTTTATAATACATTAGTTTAGACTCTACATTTTTGGCACCATTTCCAAGGATGGTGTTGTCTTCGTAGAATTATTTTCTAAATCTTTCATAGTTTATATTTTTTTCTAGCATTTGGATCATTAGACTTTATCTTTTCCAACACTAGAAGATACACTAGCATTGTGTAGGACTGCTACTATAGAAAGTCATATTTCATGTATGTAGAGGTAGAGAGATTCTTTAGGTAGATTCCTTCCCTCTTCACACCAAGAAGCCATATCAAAAATTGATGAAGCTAGTACTCAAAGCAAGGGTAATATTGAAGACAAAATTTCCCTATCACCAAAATCTACTACACTTACAGAGGGAACAAACCACACCATGGGTGATGTAGTGGATGATGATCCTGAATGTGCAACATTTGAGTTCCCAATCACTAACCAGGAAAGGGCTACAGTGCTGAAGAATATCCCCCCTTCAACCTTACTAGTCTCTTATGGGTTAATGACTGAGGACCCAAATACATTTCTATTTGAATTTAATTTCCTATGTCAAATTTATGACTATAGTTATGATTCTCATAGGCTCAAACTCTTCCTTGCCACTCTAAAAGATGCAACCCTAAGATGGTTCATGGTATTAGGTAGAGATGTTATTCTTGATTGGGACACCATGAAGACATTATTCTTGGAGAAGTACTAAGACTATTGTAGGGGAGTTGATAGGAGGAAAGATGAAATTTTTAGAATGTCGTAGAAGGAGGATGAACCACTAGAATACTATGTGGAGAGATTTCAGTTTTCCTTGAATAAAAACCCTTAGAACAAGTTGTCTGAAGAGTCCCTCAAGTTAGTATTTTTGAGGGGATTCAATGATGACTGTATAGATTCCCCCAACCTCATTGGAAAAGGATATATCTCTCAAATACCATTTCAATACATTTGTAAGGTCTACAAGAGTTATTCTAGGACTTTCACTAAAAGACCAAGAGGGGAAAGGATATCCACTATTGGAAAATCATCTATAAGGGTTTCCAAGATAGAATTGAGCAACCTATTGTCCAACATGAAGAAATATATTAGCAAACACTTATCAACTCAGTTGGAAACTCTCCACATCAAGAAGAAGCAAGAGGAAGATGAGGCCATGCTCACTAAATACTACCCTAGCTATAGGCAAAGGAAAGCAAGCTGTAAATGCAAAAGGGTGGCTAGCATCCAACAAGAAAGAGTAGAAAAACCTAATTTATAGCCACTTGAAGGAGAGGATACACAACTATTTTATATAGCTCAAAGAAGGCCATGGAAATAAAGAAAATTTATGCCACAATATTCTCTTTGATTTAACTCATCCTTTCCCATTAGAAGTCAGAAATTTTCTATTTGGAATTCTCAACCTTAGCCAACAAACCAAAATTCATGGTAGAATCCTCAACAATGGCCATAGCCCCAACAAAATTGGAACCAACAACAGCCAAATCCTTAGCCATAGAAAAATTTCTAGGGTTCCCATTATAATCCCCAATGGCCAACACAATAGAATTAGTAGCAACCTCAATGGAAAAAAGGTTAGCAATTTCCAGGAACTTGAAGGAGAGGATAGAGAACTATTTTATATAGCTCAAAGAAGGCCATGGAAACAAAGACAAGTTATGCCACAAGATCCTCTTAGATTTAACTCATCCTTTCCCATTAGAGGTCATAAATTTTCTACTTGGAATTCTTAACCTTAGCTAGCAAACCAAAATTCATGGTAGAATCCTCAACAATGGCCACAACCCCAACAAAATTGGAACTGGCAACAGCCAAATCCTTGGCCACAAAAAAATTTCTAGGGTTCCAATTATAATCCCCAATGGCCAACACAACAAAATCAATAGCAACCTCAATGGAAAAAGTTTAGCAATGGGAGTAGCAAAACCTAAACTATCAACAACCTATGCTTCCACCTCAACAATAACAACAAGCTATTATGCCTCTATCAAATCCTACATCCCAGCCACCTAAGCCAACACAAATACCTACCCAACCTACACCTAACCCTAACAACAAGATTTTTCAACAGGCTTATACTAATGATATTATGCAATACCTAGAGGTGAGTGATATCCACCTCAAATCAAGAAAACAACTTGTTGGACCTTCATCCCCTCAAATTACTGAGATAGAAGATGATAAACCTAAAATTGAAGCTTCAAACAAAACACCTTTGGAACCTTAGTAAAATCAAGTAAGACAAACTATTTCAAGTCCAAAGACTCCTTTTTTGAAGTGCTTAGCCATTCAAAAGAATCACACACAGGCTGAGATAGACCTCTTGGGTCAATTAAAAGATGTGAGCATCAAGATTCCACTCATCCAAGCTATCAAAGACATCCCAATATATACTAAAACTGTAAGGAACCTATGTCTTAAGAAACCAAGAAGGAAAAGGAAGGATCCGCAAAAATTCCATGTTGTGGGAAACCTTGCAGATATCATGTTAGGGAACATAATTGACCCTAAGTACACAGACCATGGTAGTACATTAGTGGATGTCATGATTAATGGAACCCTTATTAAGAACACTTTGATAGACTTGGGGGTAGTGGTCAATTTTATGACTAAAGAAACAATTCAATTACTTCAGTTAGCCAACCTTGGACCTACACAAACTATTTTACAGCTGGTTGGTAGGTCAACAGTTAAGCCTAAAGGAATCATTGAAGATTTAGTTATTCCATTAGATTCTTGGGAAATCTTGTTGATTTGATAGTTTTACAACCAAAGCTTCATCTTTTAGGATACCCACTCATCCTAGGTAGACCATGATTATCTATATTTGATGCATTCATAGGCTATAGGTCTTGCAATATGATAATATCTAATGGGATGATGACCAATAAATTGGTCCTCTATCCTACAACCCAACCTTATGTTGATCTTGAGAAAACTATTTGGTTCACTTTGGATGAGGAAGATAACTATTCTTTATAGATATTGATGACCATAGAACACAACCCTTTATTGGATGATTAGAATGAAGATGGGCTCATTGCTCACATAATCTAGAATGACTATGACAAGAGCCCATATCAACAAGACTGTCTCGAATACCTAAAAGAACCCTTGCAAAGTATTATACCTACCAATTCGTCAAAAGAAATATCTTAGATCTTTCATTCCTTACTACCACAATAGTGTGTACCAAGCATCCCAAGCCTTGACCTCTCATCTATACAAGAATCATCTAATGAATTATAAGTCATGCCAGGAAAAATGTTGAACATAAATAATTCCTTGACTAAAGAACAACATAATTCCCTACACATAGTGTTGCAGGCACACTTAACAACATATGCATGGGATTACCATGATACGAAAGGCATAGATATTGACTTATGTATGCATAGGATTTATATCAATGATGGTAATAGACTCATTCAATAGCCTTAGAGACGTATGAACCCGACTTTGAGAGAGTGTGAAAGATTAACTTCAAAAACTTCTTGATGCAAGTTTTATCTATCCTATATTTGATAATGAATGGGTTCCACCTTTGGTAATTTTTCCTAAGAAAGGTGGAAAATGGATAGTTTGTGTAGATTACAAGGAACTAAATATAGCCACTAGGAAGGACCACTTTCCATTTCCCTTCATAGATCAAGTGATTGAATCTCTAGCTATGAATTACTCTTCATTCCTAGATGGTTTCAATGGTTACAATTAGATAAAAATTGCTCCGAAAGATTAGGAAAAAACCACATTCACTTTTCCTTGGGGTAATTATGCCTACTTCATTCTTCCCTTCGGCTTATTCAATGCTCCAACTACCTTTTAAATGGTAGTGCTCAACATCTTTTTCGATTATGCTCATGGTTGTATGTAGATATATATGGATGATTTCACCACATATGGAGAGAATTATGAAGAAGCCCTCAACAATCTAGAAAAGGTATTAAAAATATGTAAAGAACACAACCTATCACTCAACAATGAAAAGTGCTTTATGATGATGACACATGGCATTGTCTTAGGGCACTTTATATGTAGTGCATGGATTTGGGTTGATCCACATAAAATATAAATTATTTATACATTACCTATTCCACAGAAGCAAAGAGATATCAAAAGTTTTATTGGCCATGCAGGCTACTACAAGAGGTTTATTAATGACTTCAATAATATTGTTTCACCATTGTTTGTTTTGTTGAGCAAAGACATTGAATTTTAATGGACATTAGAATGCCAACACTGATTTGAAGAGCTAAAGAAATCCTTGAATCAAGAACCTATTCTAAGGGGCCTTAATTGGACCCTACCCTTTCATATACTTACAAATGCTTTAGATTTTTCTATTGGAGCGGTTTTGGGTCAGAAAGAGGGTAACAAAGAATATGCAATATACTACATTAGCAAGAATCTTCAAGGAGCAGAGTTGTTCAACTATACTGTCACTGAAAAGGAGATTTTGGTAGTAGTGTATGCCATAAATAAATTTAGACATTGCATTACTAGTTATTTAGTTTTTATTCATACAAACCATATTGTTATCAAATACCTTATGAACAAACCTATAGTAGAGGCAGATTGGTTAGATGGATAGTCCTTCTACAAGAGTTTGATATTACCATAGTGGAAAAGCCTGGTAAAGCTAATGTAGTGGAATATTTTCAGTCAAGATTTCCAACAAAATTAGCTGAAGGAGTGGTGGATGATTCATTTCTAGATGAATACTTATTTTCTCAAAATGTACATATACCCTGGTATGTTGATATTGCTAATTATTTAATAATAGGGTAGATTCCACCATACTTTTCTCCAAGGGAAAAGAGACAACTGGTATGTAATTTTTTTCCATACTCTTGGGTATTAGGTTATCTATTTTACACCGGCCTTGACAATATCATGAGAAGGTGCATAAGGGAAAATGAAATATTTGATAAATTATGACTTGGCTTACCATGATGAGCCACATGGAGGTCATTTTGCAACAAAATGAACAACATTTAAGATCCTCAGAACTAGCTATTATTGGACAACTTTGAACAAAGATTCTTTCAAATACACATAGAGCTATGATATGTGCTAGAGGATGGGTAAACCAACAAGGAGTGATGAAATGCCATTGCAGCCTTAGTTAACACTAGCTCCTTTTGATAAATGGGGTCTAGAATTTATTAGACCAATCTCACCTACTTCCAACAATAAGGAATCCATTCTTGTTTTCATTGATTATTTGAGTAAGTGGGTAGAAGTAAAGGCCTTACAGTTTGCTAAAATGGAAATGTGGCTAAATTCTTGTATAAAGATATATTTACTAAGTACGAAGTACCTAGAGAAATAGTCACTAATCAAGGTCCATAGTTTACTTTTGACCTCCTCACCAAATTTGTTGAAGAATACCAGATTAGACACAAGAAGTCAACACCATACCACCCTCAAGCTAATGGTCAGGTGGAGGTCACTAATAGAGAAATTGAAAGTATTCTCACCAAGACAATACATCTACATAAAAAAGATTGGGTTGCAAGGCTTCCAGAAGTAGTATGGGCATATAGAACAACATGGAAAACAAAAACTAGTTTTACACTCTATGAGCTAGTTGTGTCACCAAAATTGTATACTCTTGAAGAAAGAGGAAATTTTGCGATAAACTTGGTCCTACTTTAGACACCTTGTATCAATCACCCCTTAAAATTTGCATTTATAGGCCCCTAATGCTCATAATTTTGGACTTTAAGGCCTATTTCACTCACAAATTACTCAAATCCCAACAAATAACATTCAAACCACTCAAATTTTATGAAACCCGCCAAAAAAAATTCTGGTGGGACTAAGTCGCCCAAGGTGGCAACTTAGTCCCTTTTGGGGTAATTTCCACTTTTGAGCAAGAAAATCACTGACCTAATTCAAATTCTTGAGGGATGTCAGCCTATGAAGTTAAAATAATGAGTAATTTGATGTTAATGCCTAAAAATACATGTTTTAGGTCATTTTTCACATCTCCTAGTCATTTTACAAAGCAAAAATCAAAATTCAAAAGCAAAGTATCTTTCACAAGAAGTTTCATTAGTCCTTTTACAACAAAGTTGAAGCTTAAGGGCAGCAAATTAAGGTTTTTAAAAGTCTTCAAGCTCACTTTTTGATCAAGATCTCACATTGCAAAGGGTTGATTATGGGTGCCTATGGTGAATCATGGAGAAATCTAGGTTGAGGAGATGCAACTAGCCATCAAATCACACCTAATAACTCGTTTTCAAAGTGATTCTATCTTTCATTTTCTCTCTATCTTCAGAATTAAGGTTTGCATAACCTTTTTATGTTATTTGCATTCATTTTTAATGTTGTAGGATTTCTTGGATTAAATTATTGCATTATTCAAGTGCCATTTGCTTATCTTATTCGAGAACATTAGAATAGGGTTTTGTCTCATTTCAGCTTTTCCTAGTCTTAGACACACTTAGGGCTTGGGTTTTATGTAAATTTTATCTCTCACAAAGTTTAAATACTAACTAGGGGTTTGACCAAGGAAAACACCCCATTAGAAATCAAATTATCTTCTATTTTGCAGGGTTTTTCAAAGATTCAAATCCAAATTCCCATCAGAAAACAAAGTGCAGGTTGTGGGCTTCCATTTCCACTTTTAGATTTGTAGAAAATCACAAGTGGACTAAGCCACCCATAGTGGAGAATTAGTTCCACTGCACTGATTTTTCAAGAATTTTTACAGTTTCAGATACCCATTTGGAAAAAACTACTTTCTAGGTAGTTTCCCCGATTTGGGACTAAGTCGTGTAGCCTAGTGTAAGTGTCCTAGTTGGATTAAAAATCAAAATTTCCATAATTTTAGAGGTTTGTGCAATCCCCATCCAGCTCTTCATCAATTTCTAGGTACATAGTTTTTTTCTTGTATCTTTATTTTGTCATCTATTGCATTTGTTTCATCTTTCTGCATCTCACAGTGTGTTTTCCAACACTTTGCATTTCTTAGGTTTTGCATCATTAAATCATTTTCTTTTCAGATCAGTGCATCAGTACATCATAATTAGACATATTATAGCTCATTTACATTAATTGTGAGTGTATAAATTTTCATTTTGAATCCCATTCCTCTTCTCCTTTTAGGCAAAAAACCCTAGAAGGAGCTAAAGCAATGTGGGCAATCCAAAATCATTGTCCACACTAGTGTATGGAAAAACAAAAATCCTTCCAATTGAGTTTGAAAATAAGACATTAAGGACAGCAGTGGAACTAGAGATGGACCTAACAAAATCTCAAAAGGAGAGGATGCATAATTTAAATGGATTGGATGAGATTCAAATGGAAGTAATCCATCACAATGAGGTAGTACAACAACAAAGGATGAAGTGGCATGACTAGTATATCAAAGCAAAGGAGTTTAATGTAGGGGACTGGGCATTATTATATGATTCAAGATACAAAGACTTTAAAGGGAAACTATAATCTAGGTGGTTGGGACACTATGAAATCAATCAAGTCTATCCTAATGGGGCAATTAAGTTACACACCATTGAGGAAGTCAAATTCTCTCTTCTAGTTAATGGCCACAGATTGAAGTTGTACAAGAAACCAGCATAGAAAGATGATTTTATTTTCTCCTTGTTTCAACAATATGGTGCTTGTTGTGATCCCGATATAGGATCACAAACACAAAGTGATATTTGAGTGGCACATGATATATCAGGCACTTCAAGTGACTCAATGATTGAGCTACACAACTCAATCCTTGAGATCACTTGGGATTAATTTCTCATTTTATCTCACAAGCACACACAACAAAATTATAATAATATTTATATTTTCTCCAAAGCGACCTATTTTTATTTACACATTTTGAGAGGGTCCTGGTGCCATTAGGACTTGTAGCATAATAGATGTCAACATTCAAAATGAGTCCTATTACTACAGGTACCTGTAGCACCATTTGGAAGAAGAAAAGAAAAAATTAAATAACTTGGCACCACATTAACTACACATTCATGTGCATTCACTTCAAAATAATTGCATGTAATATCCATTTCTTCACAATAAGTATCCACAGTTCATGATTTTATAATTTTCAGCGACCAATTCAAAATTCAAATGTTTGAGTTGTCACATCATAAGCTACTATTTGTCTAATCTATCCCATCAATTTGGATTCTCAACATCACAATTCATTAGCTTGCAATTATTTTTTGTTGCATCAAATCAAAATCTAGATACATGCTTTTTAGTTTACACACACAATGCTTAGTTATCTCTTCTGACCAGTACTCAAGGTATGCTATCATAATTTCCATAGCTTTCTTTAAACTTTCATTGTGTCTTTCATATTAATTCATGCATGTGAAACATTCATACCATTATTTTCCATTATTTCTAATTTTACCACTTCCCAATCACAACATGAAGTGAGGTCACTTCAACAATAAAGTTTGGGGGAGGGTATAACTCAGTCAATATTTTTAAAAATCTGCCACCCAAATCAAATACAATAGATATATGCGACATGTAAAATTTTCCTAAAAATTATACCTAATTTTTACTAATATTTCCAATTGCCAACTTTCCATTCCTAAGAATTTGAGCTAATTCTAGACCAAAGTTGAACCTAGAACCTATTTCTGAGCTCAAATCAAGAAGACACTAAGAAAAGGAGTCACTAGTATGGTATGCCAGTAAAAGTATATGAGGAAACAATAGGAAGGAGAAGGGTTTTGAAGGTGGTGGAGAGAATTGAGCTAAATTTTAAAGATTGAGTTGAACACATTGAGCATAAAAGAGTAGTCAAAATGGGCGGTGATGACATCAGAAGGGAGCCATAGACTCATAAGAAAATTTTGGAAGATGCAATGGTTCTACCCATTTTTACTAGGGTCGGCTAGCTTGATTACTTCTTGAAACTAATAGAATATAATGATGATATGACAAGAAGGTTTGCATCTACGCTCTAGTATGATGAAGCAATGGTGAAGGGACTATTAGTGGATTCATCTAAAATTTCCATAGCACAAGTTACTAGGTTACCTAGGACTAGAGAAGAGTTTTGGCCAGCATGTGTAGATGTAGTTGCAACCATGGAGGAATTTTGTAAATGAGGAGAGGATTTGGACTAGTCTTCATGAGGTACAAAGAGAATCCTTCTTCTTTGGTTATGGGATAATCGTGCTTCCTACATTGTTAGATATCTCACTTATGATGGTAGGAAAAATATCTTGTATACAATACATTTTAAATTACTCAGACACCTTCAGCATAATAAGTTGGTAAATGTGCCAAAAATTCTTTATAATTTTTTAAAAAGGATGGCATCAAATTATCAAAGAAAAAAAAGTGACATTTCCCTATCACACCACTATTTGATTTCTTTATTGGTAAAAAGAAGTTTGAGGATTCAGTAGCCACAAGTAAATTGGGAAGATTTTAAGGAGTGTACAAACAATAATATTTTACTAGATGCACCTGTGGTACTTGAGAATGTAGAACCATAGGATGAGCCTATTAAATAAAGCCCTCATGTATCACCTACAACTTCACCTACCCATAGCCAAGGTGAGCATGAGGAGAATAATGAGCCAAATTCTAGGTCACCTGTAATTGAGGAAATTCAATCTTCTTCAAAATCACAAAGACCCAAGAGCAAGAGAGGTAGTACAACTACATCCTCCACACCTTCTAAAATGAAAGAGAAGAAGAAGGATACTCAAAAGAAGAAAGATGGTGTTCCGAAGAAGAAGGTTGTTCAAAAGGAGAAGAAGAATGTTTGGAAGGATATACATATACCTAGATGTTCAAAAAGATTATAGAGACAAGGTGTACTGAGAGGAAATATAGAGAAACCTAAAGAAGAGGAAAGGAGCAAAGAACAATAGGAGGAAGATGTCACATTAGTTGAGAAAAACTCTAAAGGAAAGGGAAATATCCTTGGTAATGTAAATATACCAATGAAAAGGAAGAGATATGTGTTAACAACTTCTAATTTAGAATCAGAAGATGTGTTTATTGCTAAGAAAACACAAAAGGAAACCCTAGACATTTTTAAATATGAGGAATATGAAGGGGGAGGTAATGAGAAATTTGTGGATATAGAGGAGATGTATATAGAGGAAATATATGTTAAGAAGGAGCTCCAAGAAGCCTTGGAAAAAATTAAACACTTAGAAGAGTTAGTACAAAGCTATGAACAAAAGGACAAGGAGAGGGAAACAAAAATATAGGAAATGGAGGAGAAATTACAAACATATGGCCACAGTACTAAGCTTGATTTATTGGAATAGTTTTCCATAACTAAGATTGAGGATGGAGAATTGGTAATACCATATCATAAACCTCCTTGCTTTAGAACTCCAACTCACCATACCACTTTTCAATTGGTCATTAGCTATTGAAAATGATTGATGAGTTTTCAAAAGAAAAGGAAAAATGGAAGAAGGAAAATTAAATTTTGATTGAAGACCATGCAAAGGAACTGGAAAAGAAAGAGATGTAGTTAAGCAGATCAATAGTTAGGTTGGAGGAAGTGGCAGAAAAAGCTACACAAATCATCAAATGTAAACCTCCAACAAGGACATATGCATTATTTATGCAAGAAAGATTTCTATGTTCTCAATTCAGTAGGCTAATTAGTAAACTGTTAATTGGTATGAGTATAATTTTCAATTTTTTGAATACTTTTTTCTAATTCTACACCTAAGGAGCAAGATCAGTTGTGTGAATATTGTTTACACAATTATGTAGTGCCAGATGAAACAAGGTGGAACCCTCTAATATTTGTAGGGGATTATGAAGCCTTCTAAGGACTTCATATATTTTGCAATATTAACACTTAATAATTTATGTTTGGCTTAGAAACTTATGATATTATCTTTTATATACTTCAAATATGAACTTAATTATGCATAAGAACTTAGAATATAAATGTTTTGTCTGAATGCTTATTTTTGTCAAATGCATGATTCAAATGGTATTTGATGTGTGATTGTTTCATGATGATGGCTATTGAATGAATAACTAGAAGGGGCATTTACTTATCAAAATCAAATTCTAACCATTTTCTATTCAAAATGAGATTGGCGGCTAACCTTTTATAGCTCAACATCTTTGACCGAGTTACCTATCAACCAAGCAACAATTCCAACTATGTACACATTCTATCTCCTAAGTTCTATTTGACATTAGTTGAAGATTGCTGCAAGATCTTCACAACTATTTCCCCTCCACTCCAAGATATTTTTCATAAACTGGAGCTTGTTTAATTTCTGACATTTTCCATGTTTTCAAATAAGAGATGGATATATGTATCCAATCTCATTTTAGTTCGACATTAGATTATCTTAGTTTTTATTTTCAAGTTTTCTTTGCTTTTTCAATTCCCAATTGAAACAATTTATAGTTCACCCCTCTTTAGGCACATTTGATGAAAATAAAGAGAAGTTGATCCAAATTCTATGTTGGATCTCTCTAGAGGTAGAGCAAGGCTTGCTCTACTAAAGGAAGGCGATCCTATTAAATTTATAGTTGATCTTCATTCATTTAAAAATTCATCTTTTTCCTTAGAATGATTTGCAAGTTTAATGCTAGAATAAATCTCAAATTTGTCATTGCAATATTAAGATTGATTACTATGTTAATTAATTGCAATATTAGATCAATTACGGTGTTAATTAGATAAACAAAGTTCTTTTCAATATTACTTCTCAACTAAATTGTAGATTAAATAGTTAGTTCAACATTGATAAATGATTATATTTTTAATGCAATATGAGCAGAGTAGAAATTACCACTTTTTAGATTGAATGAATGAGTATTGGAATAGTTTGTTCTAAAGTTAGATTTAAATTCTAGATCTTGAATTGAGTAAATGTTAGATTCTTGTTTTCACACAATTAGATTAAGTTAAATATCTATTCCTCACCATTCAATTTAGCTTGGAGTATGAATTATCTCTACACATGTTCTATTTTGAAATAATTTAGTTTAAAAGCTTTAGAATAAGTCAAGTCAGGAAGAAGTTAGAAAAATAGCATAAAGTAGCATAGAGCCGCTTCTGATAAGGAAACACTCTAAACCACTCCTGGCAAAGCGGAATTATCAGAATACCCCCCAAAAATCACCAAAACCAATCCAAATCTTACTGTGGATAGCTTTAGACACCCCTAGGATGACAAATTAAAGAATAAATGATTAGGTAATTATGACAGCAATGACCCCTACCTATCATTTTTGGTGTCATTTCCATGGAATGAGTGTCAGTAAGAATCTCTTTGTTGTTGTATGAACAAACAAAGAGACGAGTTTGGAAGATAAATAAGATTGTGAATGAGATGAGCTTTAGACCATCAAGGAAGGTTTCTTCCATGAAACATTGATTTTGATCAAGAACAACAGATACATCAACATCATATTAAAAATCAAGTAGATAATCAAGAAAATCAAGGGGAAGATCAGTAGCTTTTTCAAGAAGAAGAAGAAGAAGAAATGGGTGACCAACCAAGAAATGATCCCCCACCAAATAATAGGACCTTTTCCTACCCTATTAATTTGAACAAACAGGATGATGAGCCTCCTATGAAAACATTTCTCCTTCTGTTTTACCTACCTTTAGGGGAAAAAATTTTGAGGATCTTAACCAATTTCTCTTTGAGCTTAAGGTTTTATGCTAGGCTTATGACTATATAGTTGATAACCAGGAGTTGAAACTATTTCCTTCTACTTTGCACTTGAATCAACCTTACGCTAGTTCATGGGTTTAGGTGCAGGGACAATCTCAACTTGGTAGGAAATGGAAGTTAATTTTTTGGATAAATACCAAGATTATTGTTGAGTAAGATATAGGAAAGAGGAGTTCAAATGAGACAATTAGAAGATGAAAGTCTAGAAGATTATGTTAATAGATTCCAGTTTGTGCATAAAAGGTGTGGTAATGGGTTGGATAATGAGATTAGTAAGACAATTTTTCTAAAAGGGATTGATGATGAGTCTAGAGAGTCTTTGAATCTTATGGGGAAAAGAGATATCAATAAGCTTTCTTTAGAGGAAATTATTGAGATATGCATAAACTACTCTAGAAATAGATTAGGGACTAGAGGCTCTCGAAGAAACAAAGCTCTCACTCATGATGTGTCTCAATTAATGGAGGAAATTGCAAATATGAAAACATCTTTTGAGAGAGTTTCCATTAAATCAAGTTAATCTTTGTGAAATCTATGAAAAACATCATGCAACAAGTTCTTGTAGCCTCTTACCTAGAATTAAGAATCATTTGAAGAAACTACTTGTAGTGGAGGAAGAGCTTAATTATGTTGGACAGAGATCTCAGAATACTAGATATAATGCTAATCAGGGACAATATGGTCACAGAGCTAATTGGAATTAGAATCCTTGGAAAAATGCAAACTAGTGGACTCCTCCCTACCAAACACAACCACCACCTACATTATGGGGTTAACTTGAATGGATGAATCCTTACTAGAATCAGTCATAGTGGCAATCAAATTAGCCATAGTGGCAGCCAAACAAACCATCATGGAAAAAAAATCAAACACAATTTCAACCATAGAAAAATTAGGGGCCAAGGAATCCATGGGCACAAACATCTCCATTAGTCATTGGTCCTAATCCTGTTAGTGAACAAGTAAACCAACCTCAGTTACCAACACAACCTGTTTCTAATCCAAAGAACAATCATACTGATTCAAATCCTCCTACTTTGAATGTGATTGATGCTAATGAAATTCAATTAAATAACTATAATGTTCCAACGATACCAAATGCTAAATATTAGGAGGGTGAGAAAGAAAAGGAGTATTCAAGGGAAAACTAGAACCCTAATGATGAACAAAAGGTTAATCAGACACCTTATCCTGAACGTTTGAAAATAGAAAAAGTAGCTCATGACAACTCCCAATTGAATTTAATAAATGTGGTAGATTCTCAACTTCTCCATGAATTGAAAAAAAAAATATTGAGATACCATTATTATAGTCCATTAAAGATGTACCAAAAATAAATTAGTTGGTTAAATCTCTTTATATGAAAACACTAGGTAGGAAGAAGAAATTACCTTCTGCAATACAAATAGGGACCAAACTCACTAATGTTTTGTTAGGAAGATTACTCTCTCAAAAGTATAATGATCCTAGTAGTCTTATGATAACTTTGACCATTGGAGGAATTGAGATAAACAATGTGCTAATTGATCTAGGAGTAGCTATCAATTTTATTACATCAAACACTATTGAGATGTTGGGTATGACAAAGGTTTAACCCACAACAATTGTTTTATAGTTGGTAGATCAATATACAGCCAAACTTGAAGGTTTTCTTGAGGACAACATGGTTACCATTGATACATGGGATTATCCAATTGAATTTCTAGTTCTTAAAGCTAGAAAGAAGGATTTTAGTTATCCAATTATCTCGGGTAGACCATGGTTAGCTACTACAACAACATTGATAGATTGCAAATCAGGGAGTATGATCATTTATAATGGTCAGAAATAGAAGGAGGTGTCACTTTATCCTCCAGCTCAACCATCATTGCAACCTAATATTCAATTTTGGGTCGATGAGGATATGGAGTCAGAGGGAGATGGCATTGTCGAATTGGCCATGGTTACTATGGTAGAACATGTCAAGGAATATGAAAAAGATCCTTAATTTTGAAAACATTGGTTAGGTAGTGAAGAAGATGAATTTTTAGGGAATGTTAACATCAGAAAAATTTACACCCATGTCCCTTGAATACACTTTTTTGGGATCCACTTGATTCTAAAAATGAGACCAAATAAATTACAGTAATAGGAGATACACCTCTTTTCATTAATTCATCGTTATCCTCCTCACAAGAAGAGGAATTAAAGCAAGTTTTGGGAAATCATACTAAAGCATTTGCTTGGGAATACAAAGACATGAGATTAATTCACCCTTATATTTGTACTCATAATATTTATATTGAAGACGTTAAGCCATCAAGGCAAGGTCAAAGAAGGATCAATCCTATTCTTTGAGACTTTGTAAAGAAAGAAATAGAAAAACTACTAAAAGTAGGATTTATTTATCCAATATCTGATAGTCAATGGTTTTCCCCATTGGTTATTATTCCCAAGAAGAATGGAAAATGGTGTGTGTGTGTGTGTAGATTACAAAGAATTAAACAAAGCCACTAAAAAATATTATTTTCCTTTGTCATTTATTGATCAAGTACTTGATAACCTAGCTAGCAGTAGTTATTTCTCTTTTCTAGATGGCTTTAGTGGATACAATCAGATCCAAGTGGCTCCTAAGGACTAGGATAATGCTACCTTTACATGTCCTTGGGGTATGTATGCTTATTCAATTATACCAAATGTTTGACTGTGCAATGCACTAACTACTTTTCAAAGAGTTGCCTTAGCTCTCTTTGTTGATTTAACTACCTCATGTGTAGAAGTATATATGGATTACTTTACAGAGCATGCACAAAAATTTGAAGAAGCACTTGAAATTTTTGAATAAATTTTTGAAAAGATGTAAGGATCATAGGTTATCTTTAAATCATGAAAAGTGCTCCCTCATGATGATGGAAGGGATTGTTTTGGGACATCACATCTCAAAACAGGGGATAAAAGTTGATCCCAAGAAAGTGGAAATCATTCAATAGATTGAGATCCCTAAAAATAAAACCAATGTTTGCAGTTTTCTTGGGCATGCTAGGTACTATAGAAGATTTATCGAAGGATTTAGTAGAATTGCTAAACCTTTGTTTACATTGCTCAAGAAGGATGTGGATTTCCTATGGACAAGTGATTGTTAAAAATATTTTGAAACAATCAAACATGCCTTAGTTGCTTCTCCAATTATCAAAGGACATGTTTGGGGAGTTCCATTTCATATACATTTTGACACATCCAAATTTGTTATCATTGTAGTTTTGGGATAGAAAGATGAGAATGAAGCAATGTATGCTATCTACTACATTAGTAAAAATCTAAATCCTACTGAAAGGAATTACACAACAATTGAGAAAGAATTTTTAGCCATAATATATGCAATTAATAAATTCAAGCACTATATTACTGGTTAAAACATATTCATTCACACAAACCATGCTGCTATTAAATATCTTATGAATAAAGGTGTATTGGGTGGATGAATTATAAGATGGTTGTTATTGTTGCAAGAATTAGATGTAACAATTATAGATAAGCCTAGTAAGAATAATGTTGTTGCATATTTCCTTTCTAGAATTGTTTTACAAGGTAATCAAGAGCTAGTAGATGACACATTTTTGGATGAGAACTTGTTATCAATGTCAATTCATCCACCATGGTTTGTTGATCTTGCAAATTATCTTGTAACAGGGAAGTGTGCAAATCATTTCAATTCTAAGCAAAAAAGGAGATTAATTTGTGAAAGTTCTATATTCTAATGGATAAATGGACTTTTGTTTAAAATGTGTCTTGATCATGTTCTTCATCGATGTATTGCAAAAAATTATGTTTATGATGTTATACATGCTTTCCATCATGATCCAGAAGGAGGACATTATTCAGTAATCGAAACTGTTCATAAGATCCTAGGAGTTGGTTATTTTTGGCCATCTATGACAAAGGATGTTTCATTCTTTATTAAGCATTGTGATGAATACCAACACATGGGAAAATATACACAAACAATGGAGATGTCATTACAACCTCAGATAACTTTGGAACCATTTGAGAAATGGGGAATTGATTTTGTGGGATCTGTTGATCTCCCTTCTAGAGTACATCATTATATTCTAGTTTGTACAAACTATGTTACAAAGTGGGTCAAAGTGAAAGCTTTACCAGTAGCAAGAGAAGATAAAGTAGCTATTTTTTTGTATAAGCATATTCTTTAGAGATTTGGTGCACCAAGAGAGATAGTGTCTAACCAAGGGCCTTAGTTTGTGTCTACTATGATGGAATCTTTTATGCAAAGATATCAGATGACACATAGGAAATCCACACCATATATTCATCCTCAGGAAAATGGGAAAGTAGAGGTTACTTATTGAGAATTAGAAAATATCTTGACAAAAGTTGTTTCATTGAAAAAAATAGACTAGGTAGAAAGGTTAGATGAAATAGTTTGGGCTTACAATACAACCTAGAAAAAAACCACTAGATTCTCTCCATATGAATTAGTGTATATGAAAAATCCAATTATGCCTACTGAGTTTGAGTTGCATACATTAAGAACAACATTGGAAGTTGGTATTGATTTGCCTAAGGCAGAGAAAAATAGGATTCTACAGCTAAACTGATTGGATGAGATGAGAATGGAAGCTCTTCAACATATTGAAATAATCTAGAAGCAGAGAAAAGAATGGCATGATAATCACATTGTGACCAAATGGTTCAAGAAAGGAGATTGGGAACTATTATTGGATTCTAGATTCCAAGAGTTTAAAGGTAAATTTCATACAAGATGGTTAGGACCCTATGAAATTGATCAAGTTTTTGAAAATGGAATTGTTCAACTAATACCAATAGATGGGGAAAAAAGGATTATGTTGGTTAAAGGACATCATCTGAAGATATAGCACATACCATGTTCATCAAAAGAGGAATTTGTATTTGAATTATAGAATAAAATTAAACATTTTCTTGTGGAGGATATTTCTTCAATGAATGAATGTGCTTCTTTATAATCCTTTTGAAGAAGGCATAAATAAAGGAGATATATTGAAAAATAGAAATGGCAGTTTATCTCTTGAAAATTTCAAAAAGAAAAAGAAAAAAAGAAGGAAATTCTAACCTTCTTGTCTCTTGCAGTTATAGCTTTAAGAATATTTTTATCACTCCTCATTAGGTTGGAGAGATCTTGATAGCTCCTAGTCAACTTAGACATCAATTTCATGGTTGAAGCAATGATTAAATGTGTCAACTCAACTTTTGATAGCTCTTAATCACTCCTGATTGGTTGTTTTCAGTTTTGAAAGAAGTTTGGGAGGAAGAATCCTAATTTAATTAAGTTATTAAATGATCAATTAATGAATCCACAACATTCAAGAGTAGGACCATGGATTCATGTGACATGGGAAGCTTTTAGCTTCACTATTTTACTAACTAGTTTGTTGACTGTGCATGTACAAATTCATTTTATATTTTAGATTTTAATAGTTTAATATTATAACATGTGGATGAATTGGGCTCCCACAAGGTTTGAGCTTAGCATGTTATATTTATTAACCATAATCAACTACATCATACAAATTTTAAGAATTATGAAAAATGTTGATCCTTTTTAGAAGAAGTGAAGATTGTTCTGATAAACTCCATTGTTGGATAAGCCACCAATCAAATCAATATCATTTCATATCAATGGGGTAAGTATTTATATGATGCATTTAATTTTTGAAAGTTTAAATACATTAAATTATCTATCATAGAGTTTTTTAAAAGGTCATGTCATTCAGCTAAAATCCAAGTGTAATTTATTGAGAGGATGTTGTGAGGTGACATAAGTTGTCAAATAATGGTTATGATGCAATGGATTCAAAAGTAGCGATCTGTACGCCAACATCGGTAAATGTACTTCCGCCACCTTCCACTTGCATTTTTTTTTTTAAATTAGTTGGCAGGATATCTCATGCATGTGAAATATACTCTGGCTTAAATTGAACTTTGTGCCAATTAAATGACATTTAATGTTGGAAACAACTATAAGCTATTTCAAAATTGGTAAGCAAAAATAAAAAAACCATTATCATTCTTGCAAAATAGTTTTTTTCATGTTCTCTTGACTGAAGATTGTTCCTGAAATTCTCAAAGTTTCCAGCCAGTTAAAATGGGATACAAGAAAATGGCCAAGCCAAAAGAAGCAATCCTGGATAATGAGACAAGGAGATGATTGCAACAAACAGGATGGATCAACCTCATACTCAAATATGAAGAGTATGAGTGGGACATCATTCAATAGTTTGTAAGAAATTTTCACCTTAGTTTCACTATTGTCAAAGGAGAGACTATTCCAGTGTCCACACTTGTAATTGGCACATTGTTTGGAATCTCAAATGAAGGGGAAATGGTTAAACGGGGTCAACATGATTTAAAAGAGCTTTTGCAAATGTTTTGTTTTGACCTAGAGCCTCAACCTATTTTTCAAGTGCACAAAGGGAATAACAAGGGCATTGAAAGAGGGAATTTTTAGGAGCCCTAGCCTTCAATAGTACACTGCTTAATGAAATAATTCACCTGTGAGGGTCAATATGCTTCAGTGTTGGGGTTAGCTTTGTGGTTGTTAATTCATGTTTTCCATGGTCAAGCTAAACCTGAGGTAAGGGTAAATTTACCCACATTCTTAGTTTCACAAATTAGTGGCATGGCAATGAGATGTAAGGAGAAAGAAAGTAGAATAATGCATCATGGTTTAATGCACTTGATAGTTAAGCAACATTTCTTGCAAAAACCTAACAGTGAAGAGAAATGGATAGAATTTTTTATGAATGTTGAGGGTGAGGGTTTAGGAAAATATAAAAAACCTATGTCTAGGACTTTCAAAATTGAAAAAGGGAAAAGTTCATAAGAAACTAGGGTTGTAGGAAGGCTCAAAAAATAAGACCCTCGAGAAGCAATGCCTTCCAAGAAAAGGAAAGAAAAAGAGATTAAAACCTCAGAGGATACTAAAACTGAAGAAGAAAGCCCTTAGAAGGAAAGGGAAACTAGGAGGGAAAAATAGTTGAAAAAGAGAAAATAGATGGAAAAATTAGAGAAACTTGAGGAAAGAAAGAAATAAAAAAAGGAAAAGAAGAAAAAATCTCATAAATCTCCTCCCATTGTTCAAATTGAGGAATCAAAGGCAAAGGAATTTGAAGGATAAAAAGAAGATTCTTGATCGCTAAGGAATGATTCCCTAGAATTATTCTCTAGTTCCCCTATTAAGGAATCATCTATTATGAGCTCTAATGTTCATGAGGGAACTTCTATTGCTCAGACATCTCCTTTTGAAGAGGAGGAAATTCAAATTCAAATTCCTAATGTTTTTCCCAAACTCATTTTACTAAACAAATGGAACAAGTATTTGTCTGCAAGGAGGGGAAACAACCTTTAGAATAGTAGGAGGAAACTGATAAAAATGTAGAACAAAGAAAAGAAGAAGAGAGGAAAGTTGAATTTGCGCTTACGTTATCCAGGTTAAAGGAGGAAATAGAAGAGTATAGAAGGGTATGTAGAGGATCATGATGGGCCAAAAAGTGGTGATATGATGGGTATGTCTAGGGTATGTGGCTGATGACTTTTTTTTACCCAAAATTGATGAAACAAAAAGGGTTTTTAAAGGAGATTCTTAGCTTTCCACCAATATAAATTATGATATACTTTGAATTTAATAAATAATTATTATTCATTTTCTATTTAAATTATGACTAAAGTCTTGATTGATAGGCTAATTGAAAAGATCTATAGCTTTCAAATGGTATCACATTTTTGAATTCAAAATATGCATCACATTCTATGCTTTGCATACTATAGGATTAAAAAAAATGAAATTCATGATGTTTTGACCAAGTTAAGGTGGTTAGACATATGAGTTTTTTATATTTTTAAAAGTTGTAATTAAAAATCATAATTAATTATTTACTTGGAAAAATTACAAAAAATATGCATCACATCTGGACATGAGTCATCTACTTATATCTAAAATCTTCTAAAAAAATATTATCATTTTAAGTACTACTACATTGAAATTTTAAATTTTCACCAAATAGATTTTTTTCTTTTTTTAATTAAAACTAGTAGTTTATAAACTACATTCAATTTGCTATAGATTATATTATTACATATTTTTGAAATAATATAGATTCTAGTAGTTTATAAACTCTAATTTTTTTGAATTTTTTTCCACTTAAGGGCCTATTTTTTCCATGATGATTGTACACATACCTAGAATGCAAAACCTGGTGCTAGAAATGAAATTAAAACAAAAAGATGATGAGATATCAAAATTTGGTACCGAAATGGAAAAATTGAAATCACAAGTCCAACAAGACACAAGTCAACTACTTAAACAACTAGAAAATGTGAAAGGAGATCTAGCCAAGATGATGGAATAGTGTGAACAAAAGGATAATGAAATTTAGGGGTTAAAAGAGGAAGTGGAAAGAAGGCACCAAATAGCTCCTGAAATAGCAGAACCAAAGCATACTATATCTACATCTTCTAGGTTACTCTATTTACCTTCGCTTGAAGATAAACCCAAGGAAGAGGCTACAAGGACAAAATATCTTTCACTTACTACTATGAAGTATAAACAACTGAATAAACAACTTCAAGATAAAATTGTTTAGAAATTACTAAGGAAAAAGAAGTAGAAAACATACTAACTAAAGCTGTGGATATTGCCTTTGCACTTGTAGCAACTAGGAAGCCTTCAGGAATGTATGGTTTATTCCTTATGATGTAACTTCAAATTTTTCTTCTATGTGTTCTCTTTTATCCTACCTTATGTCTCCAGTCATCTATGGTGTTTTGGAAAAGCCTAAGATTGGGGTTTTACCTTTGTCTTCATGTAAAACCCTAGTATTCATCTTACGCCTTGGGTGGGATCTATTTAGTCATTACTTTTTGGGAAGGTTTTAAAACAACTTAAGTCCCATTGCTTCATCTAGGCCAGACCCCCTTTTTTTTATCATTTTATTTCCTTCACTTGACTTTATTCTCCTAAGCCTTGGATGGTCTCATACTCCCTCGCTTAAATGACAACTTATGTCATTGTTTTATTATCGGCCTAGTGATGTCCCCTTATTCCTTTAATAAATGTTTTTATTTTGTAGAGGGATGAGTTCACATGACCATAGATCAATCATTGTTTGATCTCAGTTGTTCCCCACTATCCCGTAATGACCCCACCACACTATTTTGGTTCATCATGATATCATGGGTGAGTGCCACGTATCTCGTTCGGTGAAGCCGAAGGGATGATAAAATACTTTGATGCATCTATTTGGTTTTAATACATTATGCAACAGGTTACTAAAGTGTTTATGAGATGCACATGTTTCAAATCAATGCAAATGTTATAATCTTGGTAGAAAAGGTGCTCGATGGTTAAGGACAAAGTTGGCGACTGTGTTCGATGAACTGGATTGCCAATGGATGAAGATCTATGGTTGTCCGCCATCACATGATCAGAAGTTAGGAAGTCTTTATCGATTGCGATATCATGGGTGAGTGTCATGTGGATTTCGTTGGAAACATGTAGTATGGTGGGCCCCTTGTTGCCATGATGGAGATTGTGTCAGTTTGATTTGAAGGCCCAGTCGTTCGATGATCTAACCAGGGTGAAGGATCGACGGCTAATATTGGAATCTGCATCAAATGTGATTGGAGTCATTCGTGCAGTGCACGAGTAATCTTTAATGGTGGACATGACATCTACTACCATGGTTTGATCAAAATAAAGCAACTATTCTTCTAGTTTTGGCATCACAAAGCATTCAAAACATCTTTTCGGAGTAGTCGCAGAGCCAAGGAAAAAGTTACAAATTGTTACAACAAAGATTTGGGTTTCTACAAGTGCAAAGTCATGAGTTCAATTATGTGTTTCCTGGTTGGTTTGAATTTAAATTTGGGAAAAAAAATTGCACGTTTGTTGGAGGGCTTGTTGATAATTGTTTTAGGGATATAAGTTAATTAAATTGTGGGAAATTGAAAAGTTTTGTTCTATAATTTCATTTATTTTTTTAGCCCTAGTTTGTTTAAGGTTTGAGATAGCAAGCAATCCCTAGTTTACTCAAGATGGCATCAACAAAACAACACTTTGGCCAGATTGATTATTTAAGTAGAAACCTATATGATGATTTCTTGGATCAATTACCCTTGTCAACAAATGATAGGAAGAAGGGGTTTGTTTTGATGCAAGGACAAACTCTAGGGGATGGATTAGTATATAATTGTTCAAACATAGCTGATGTTATGGTTCCTCTTACTGGTCTAGAGATGTTTAGATTGTAGTTTAGATAGAGAAATTTTCCCCAGTCCTTTTCTAATGGTTGGATGTATGATATGAGGAAGTTGGTGGTACAAAATGTGTTCCCTGATGTAGACTTGCTTAGGGCAGTGACTGCATGATATGACCTTGTCACACATGTGATTTGAGATAATGATGGAGAGATTTTTTTAAGCATCAACAGAGAGGAATTCAAACAATTTTTTGATTTGAGTGAGCCTAGTATGTTCTTGGTCCCTATTAATCTTGAAGAGATGAAGTAGGAATATGGGAGGTTGAAATCACTTTTTAGAGCTAAGTTGCACCCACCTCATTTGGCTAGGGTAGGAGGTTTAAAATTCCATACTACCACTAATGACCAAGAAGCTTTCAGATTGAATTGCTTTGCAAATCATTTCTTGGCCACCTTTTACTCATTGTGCCAGATTTTGGGTTTTCACCCCAACACGGTGATGCCTATTGCTTATATGTTCATGGGGGTGCAAATACAACACCCTAATTTCTTAGTAATTTATTATTTTTCTTCTTTTTTGGCCGAAAAGATACATGAAGGGCTATTGAAGTTGCAGAAAAATGATACAAGCACTCCATTCTTATGGTATTCCATGTGTTAATGTATATGTTCTTGTATAATAATTTTGAATTCTTCTCTGAGAAGATGGAGTTAAGGCAGTGGGTTAATGGAGAAAGATTGCCAGTGCAGGTATGGACTACAGATTTATCATGTAATAGGGAGAACACTAGTTATGTGTATTTTGACAATTTTTTTGCTTCTAGATTGAGAGGCAAGTTGATGGTAAATGTACCTAGGATTCCTGAGGAGTTGCATGATTTTCTCAGACCAAAGGGGAGGAAGCCAAAATTTAAGGTTTACCATAATTGGTGTGATATTATTCCATACCTAGTCAACACTGTCTTGAGGGTGTATGGTTTTTAGGGGACCCTTCATATATTTCCATACAATGTGCCACAAAGAGTGGGATTTGCAGAAGTTATGTGGCAGATTGGTTGTATCCATGAGGGCAACCTTACTGGGAAGGGTAAAGGAACATTTTTCTTGGATTACACAATGGTATCATATTTTTTATTTTCAAAGGGAGGTTGGGTTCACTTTGGGAAATTTTTTGAAGAATACCATTTGAGGTGTGGTCCCAAGCAACAACATGATCCTGAGGGCTTCTTTGCTCTTTTTAGAAAAAAAGGATAAAATGTGGCAAGTTCAACTTCCTTGAAGACTTGATTAGAAATGCATTTGACCTAAATATCTAGGAGTTGAATAGGGAGAAATGGGTAGCTTATGACAAGCTATTGGATATTGTGTACAAAATGGATCCAAAATATGATCCATTGATGGAGTTTAGTCCATATCATAAGAAATTTGACTTCTTGATGGGAAAATTCAAAGAAATCATGGGCACCTTGATGACTAGGCAGGTAAACTTGGAGTCAGACTTGGGAATATAAGAGCAAGATGCCAAGACAATTGAAGTGAGGCCATCTTACCAACCTACAGAGAGATGGCCTATTTACAAAAGGAAGAGAAATGATAGTAGTGATGAGGAAGAAGAGGATAGAAAGGGAAAGAAAATAATGAAATTGCCTACACAAAAAATTCCAAAGCTCAAAATTCCTGGGGAAATTAAAATTATTGATTTGGAAGCATCACTTGAAAATAGTCCCTCACCACCACCATCAGAGCCAAGCCCTAAAAGGCAAATAATTGAACAATCACAAGAGGATTTGGTGGATGAGATTGTTATCATTGACCAGGACATGCAAATGGGTATGCCTTCCCATCCCAGGCTGATTGAATTGGTTCTCTCTGATCTGGATATGAAAGGAAAATGTGTGCAAGATGCAAGAATGGAGGCATGTAAGGATTTTCTAGATGATAATGCATTTGTAAAAACTCTAGTGTTTTTGCAACTAGTGTGGAGAATGAAACTGGAAGAATATCAAGATAAATGCAAGAGGAGAAGAGAATTGAGACCTGATAGGTCAGACCAGGAGAACGATGATGAAGTGAAAGCTAAACTAATGGAAGAGTTCAAGAACATCACTCTTGAGGAGGGGAGAAAATTGGTAAATCAAGCTAGTGTCTTGATTTTTCGGTGAAGAGTGTTAGACCTTAGAAATTTGGGCTTTGGCCCCTCAAGGGAGAAAGACAAATGTTACTAATATTAACCCAAATTTAAAAGGAGGGTTGATAATAAAGAGAGCTTCAGAGAGCTCAACCATAGAGGCTAGTAATTTGACTATAAATGTGGCCAAATTGGCCCTAAATACTATTGAAAGAGAGGAGGTTGAAAAGAAAATCCTAATGAAGAAGTACAATGCCATAATTGGGGAATATAGCAAGATGCAGCAAAGGAATGTTGAGCTGCAAATTGAGATGGATAGGTTAAAGAACAAGCAAATTGGGGAGACATCAAGTGCTCCAGGGATCAAAACATTTCCTTCCACATCAAGGTTAGTGCCTCCTGCTTCTCCTATTGTGTCTACACTAGGGTCTCCCAGTCAAAATCCTTCCCTCAGCCCTACTTTGGAGCTAATTGATGAAGAAATGGAATGTTCTATTGATCCTTCGAAGAAGCAATTAATGCAAAAAATTATAGAGTTATAGGCATCCTTGAAGGTGAGTGAGGAGGGAAAAAATTTTAAGTAAAGGGAGGTTGTAAATGTTGTATTGCAACACTTAAATGAGAAAGTTCATGAAAAATTATCATTTGTCCATTCTTTATATTCTTTATTATTGAGTGCAATAAAGAATATTGATAGGGATCAAGAGGTTGTAGTACCATTAATTGAAAGATGGATCCCTAGGGCCAATGATCTAGACATAATGTATAAAGCTTCAAGGTTTGATGTAAATAATAGGCCCAAATCATTAAGGCCTACTCAGGTGTTAGTTAAGTCATTGCAAGGTTTTCAGACCTTACCAGATGCCTTAAGTAGGAAGTTTAGAGAGTTGGTAAAGAACTTTGATGATTGGAGTGACACATTGTTACTTGACATAATTGATGAGTAGGGAAATATTAGGTCACTCTAACAATGGCAGAATCGGGAAAATGAAGCCATCAATTATCAAATTAAACTAATTTGTGATGAATCAGATTATGATTTATTGGTGAGTTGTATGGACTAAATCATTAGCACTAGTTCATTCTTTGAATCTTTTGAAAGAGAAACGAATTAGGTGGTAGTTATGTATACACCCTATAGTGTCAAGGTGAATGAGGTAATCAATTTTGATTGGCCAACTGATGAGGAATATCAAAAATGGGTAAATGTATATTTAACTGAGGAGGAGTAAAAAGGAGTAGGTTGTTAATGGTTGATAGATCAGTTGTTGTAGTTACAACAGATTCCAATTTTGTTTTTGGTGACTGTCTTGGTGTGGAATTCTTGAAGTTTTTGTTGTTGCATCAATCATTCTCAACAGGCACAATGAACAAGAGGATTCTCCAAGAAATTGTTGTTGTAACAATTTTTTGGAATGTTACAAAGCGGTCCAATTGGTTGGTGACACGTGTGTTTTCTGGCCCAATGCTTGTTTGCTCCTTCTTTTCTATAAGAAGGATTTCAAGGCCAGAAGTATGAGTTAGCAAGTGAGATATTTTTTGGTCAAGTCTAGGTAGAGTTGCAGAGAAAATTGTAAAGTTTGATGTTTTTAAGGAAAATGCAATTTAGGTTTTGAGTCATTTGGTAGTAATTTTTGAATTCATGGGGATCTGATGTCTTATGACAGTACTGACATATGAATTGAAATGATTAATTCAAACTCATGTCTCTCCATTGTACATGCATATCTAAATTTTGAATAAGATGATGAAGGGTTATCTCGTTCATCTCACTGTTGTGGTGTGTATGATTCTTGTTTTAGCTTTAATTCAAGGAATTAATTAAAATGCTTGAATGGGATTGTAGGTGGATATGTTATGTATAAGGATTTGATAAGTAGTATTGGGTTAGAATACATGTTGATGAGATTGTAAAGCAATGTTCTCAAAGATTTTATATGTTATGTGTTAAATCTATCATAAACCCTTAGATGTTTATGAATTAGACTCCCCTAATGGATATATGGCACTGATCCAAGTTGTACTAATCTGTATGGTTCAGTATTTGTTTGTCTTTACCTAGAGCTTTCTACAAATTGCAAATCAATGACTATCTTATACCGTGAGATGTGTTGTAGTTATCTCATGCTCCAAATAGTTGATATTATTGATGAACAACCAATTCTATTCAATATTATCCTTTTATGTTAAGATATTAAATGAGATTATCTATTGTTGTAAATTTTGTTTATGATAATGGTGCAGAGGTTCTAAATGCATTAAGGGATCACCCTCTCGGGTCTTGCAGAGCCCAAAGTGTAGGAGGTCTTTAAAATTCTCATTAGTTGGTCCAGGTCCTTCAAGATTCCCTTGATTGGAATTGGAAATTCCATAGGTAGATTAGAAGACCAACCTGGTTATAGTAAAAACAACCAACACCTTAGAGAATTTGTTTTAAAGTGGAAATTGAACTAATTAATTTTGAAGAGGCCTCAGGATTTCTAGTCTAATAATGCTTTCCTTCAGTCATATTTTAATAGTCATGTCCTAATGTCAAGAATCATATGTGTGAATTCTTCCAGCATACTTTTCTCATGAGTGATATAAGTGACTCAATTCTCAATATTTATGTTGGAGAATTACACATCAAGTATTTTATCTCCTTACTACAACATTAGGTGGAATGTTCAAGAAGAATGGGAGAATACAAATCCCAAAAGATATATGAATTGCCAATGAGGGGAGAAAAACCTAATGCAATTGAGTTCACTAAGAAATTCAAATTTAAAGCTAATTTATTAAAAAGTATTGCATGCTTTCAAGTAGTGGAAGGAACATTGACACTGGTAGCTCTCTAGGATTGCACTAAGAGATTTAATCATATTTTAGATCCACTGAAGATAAGGGAGCTAGTCATCCCAAATAACATTAGATGGAGCTTAACCAGGGTAAGGCATATAATCAATCTGATACATAAGAAAAAGGAAATGTGGATTGGCATGAGATTCAAGATGCCTATTATCATCATGCCCACACCTAAAATCAATGCACTAGATAGGATACCAGCTGAAGGTTTGAAAACTTGGTATGAAAATTTGCAACAAAATCATGGTTTTGTTAACAAATACAAATCAATAGAGGAATACAAAGGAGGAGTCTTCGATTGTGCTCTATGGATAAAAACAATCAATAGAGGTATTCCTGATATTATCAATCTATAACCATGAGGACATGGTTATGAATAGGAGGGGAAGAATGATGAGGCCCTCTAAGGACTTCATATATTTTCCAATATTAACACTTAATACTATATGTTTGGCTTAAAAACATAAGATATTATCTTTTATATACTTCAAATATGAACTTAACTATGCATAAGAACTTAGAATATAAATGTTTTGTATGAATGCTTATTTTTTTCAAATGCATGATTAAAATGGTATTTAATGTGTGACTATTTCATGATAATGGCTATTGAATGTGTAACTAGAAGGGGAATTTATTTATCAAAGTCAAATGCTAACTATTTTCTATTCAAAATGAGATTGGTGGATAGACTTTTATAGCTCAACATCCTTGATCGAGTTACCTATCAACCAAGCAATAGTTCCAACTATATACACATTCTAGCTCCTGAGTTCTATTCGACATCAATTGAAGGTTGTTGCAAGATCTTCACAACGATTTCCCCTGCACTCCAAGATATCTTTAATAAATTGGAGCTTGTTTAATTTCCCACTGTTTCTCTATTTTCAAATAAGAGATGGATATATGCATCCATTCTCATGTTAGTTCAGCATTAGATTATCTTAGTTTTGATTTTCAATTTTTCTTTGCTTTTTCAATTCCCAATTGAAACAATTTATAGTTCACCCCTCTTTGGGAACATTTGATGAAAATAAAGAGAAGTTGATCTAAATTCTATGTTGGATACCTCCAAAGGAAAAGCAGGGCCCACTCTACTAAAGGAAGGTGATCTTGTTAAATTTGTAGTTGATCTTCAATCCTTCAAAACTTCATCTTTATTCTTAGAATGATTTGCAAGTTTAATGCTAGAATAAATCTCAAATCTGTCATTGCAATCTTAAGATTGATTACTATGTTAATTAATTGCAATCATAGATCGATTATTGTGTTAATTAGATAAACAGAGCTCTTTTTAGTATTACTTCTCAGTTAAATTCATATTAAATAGTTAGTTCAACATTGATAAATGATTATGTTTTTAATTCTAGAATATGAATAGAGTAGAAATTACCACTTTTTAGACTAAAGGAATGAGGATTGAAATAGTTTTGTTCAAAGTTAGATTTAAATTCTAGATATTGAATTGAGTAAATGTTAGATTCTTATTTTCACGCAATTAGATTAAGTTAAATATATAGTCTTCACCATTCAATTTAGCTTGGAGTATGAACTATCTCTACACATCTTTTGTTTTGAAATAATTTATTCTAAAATCTCTAGAATAAGTTAAGTTAGGAAGAAGTTAGAAAAATAGCATAAAGTAGCATAGAGGCACTTTTGATAAGGAAGGAACCACTTTGAACCGATCCAACTCTTACCGTGGATAGCTTTAAACACCCTTAGGCTGACAAATTAAAGAATAGATTATTATGGAATTGTGACAGTAACAACCCCTACCTATCAAGGGATCCTCAAGTAAGGGCACTTGCATCCTATTATATAGAAATGAACAACTCATGGGTGAAATAATGGAAGAATATGAGGAGAGAGAGAAGTCAATTGCTCTCCCCGTAAGGAAAGAATCTAAAAACCATAATGTAGTTATTGATGAATGGTTGAAACTCATTGATCATAAGGGTGTAAGCAAGAAAATTATGAAACTTAGGAAGGTAGATTATGAAAGAATGCAAACATTAGTTGTAGATCTATGGAAAAAATGGTATACAGTTACATGCAAAGTAGATGGAACAACTTAAATCCTAAATTGTAGAGAAAGGAACCTCATTCCAAGTATAATTTCACCACCATGCTTCAAAGAGTACATAGGTATATGACAATTAGTGTTGACAAAGTAATTTACTAGGTGCCACTCACATTTTACCCACCTATGTTGCTCTATCCAATTCCATATTGGACTGGGGAGAAAGGTAAGAAATGTAAGAGAGCTGGGAATACTAGAATGAGGCAACTTACAACTTACAAAGGTTTTTACTTGAAACAGACCTAGGGAATTGATGTTGTTATGGAACTAAGGAAGATCACCTTGTAGTATAATCAGTATCCCTAGTGTTTTTCTTGGGGACAATAAAAAGTCTAGTTGGGGGAGTGATGGTTAGCTTATTTTTTGTTACTTTCATGCATACTTTTAGACACTTTTAGGTAAACCTTTTAGACAATACCCCTATATTATGCTATCTTTTCATACTTATTATGTAGACTTGGACCTAAATCATAATGATGGTCCAAGTATGGTTATGACATAATAGTTGCATTGTTTATATGTGAGTATGCATGAAATGTGGATGGAATTCTATGTTTTATGCTAGTTAGTATTCTGCACATTCTTTGTGAATTACCTTTTTATAGCGAAGGAGGAACTGTAGCATGTAGTAGTTGGAAGTTGTAACCTGCAACAAAAGGAAGACATGGATAGAAAAATAGGGGAGTTCAGTTTAAGTTGAATGCAATAATTACTATTTAAAGACACCTAATGGATATTAAATATGCATCATTATAACAAGTCAATAAGTGCTAGAAAGGACTCCTTTATTGATAGGATTTTGAAAAATGAACTTGTTTTTTAACATACAATCCTATTTTATATAGTTTCAGTTCTATTAAGATTCTTCTTTCTTTTCAGTTATGGTTTAAACAATTCAATCTTAACTATACGCTCTGATATCTAGGAGTAAAAGTTAATGATTGCAGTTAGTTGTTTCTTAGAATAAGGTTCCCTTGATCTTGTATATAGCTAATGGTTGAGTCCTTAGACAAGTTGGTTTTTTAGTCTTTCATTATCAGTTATTTTCAATTTCAAGACATGATGGATATTCAGAATGATTCTCATTGAATATAATATGTGAAGAAGATCTAATGTAATTTTTCATGATATGCAATGAATGAAGTCAATTTCACATGGATGTGTAGAATCTGTTAGTTAGATTTGTTACCAGTTAAGTGAGAACAACCACTTGAGCAAGCCACTCAAGGTAACTATTCTTCACTTCATTTTCTAGTTGTTTGTCTTTGTTTAAATAATTGTTTTTTGTTTATCATGCTACTTCGTGAACTACATGCAAGTTAAACTAGAAGCTCATACTTTTATTATTGGTAATGAATGTTCATGAACATGCATGTAATGGTTAACCAACAATACTTTAGAGGTAAATTAGCTAAGTTATTAGTTTTGATCAATTTTGAGTTGATACAATAATATCTTATTAGTAGCAGTTCAGTTATAGTTTAAGCTATAGGTACTCATAGCCATTAGTTTTGGTTTGTTTCTTTCACTGTTATGTAATTATGTAATTTACAACAAGTAGAATAGCTTAAGTGGGATAACTTAGGTAGTTTTGAGTCTTTCAAGGCACATACAGTGTAGCACCATCACAAGTTTACAAACCTTGTGTTGACATTTTAATGTAGTCTTTGCAATGTTGAGTGGACTATTCAGTCAGATAAGCCTCTAAATTGTGTAGGTTCTACCAAGTTTACAATATATTAGTTTAGACTCTACGTAAGCCAATTCATGTAATATCCAAGACTTAGAGAGATTTGTTATACTTTAGTCTTCTAAGGGTAGCCATTAAGGGTTTGATTAGTTGTAGGATAGCTTTGTTCATTCATCAAATTTCTTCTATTTATCATTGTTTTATCATCAAGGTTTAATTACAAAATTGGGGTTTGACCAAGGCAAACCCCTATTCACCCAAAAAGAAAAAAAAATTGAAATCTCTTTGTTTGTGTAGATATATAGGTGAAGAAGGACTAGAGATTCATCAAAAGAGCAATTTTGCAAAGTTGTCAAGATTATTATCAAGCTACAAAAACTCACCTACAAATTTTATTTCCAGCTTTCCGATAGTCAAACCTGGAGAAATCAAAAGCTTAATTCTAGGATCCGAGGACTATAAAATCAGATTTTGGACCCTTGTACAAAGACCCATTCACCCAAGGGTGAATTTGTCCCTTAGTAATGTTCAAAACCCACTTTTGGTGTCATGTACATGCCATCCTGCCCTTCTTAGATTTTTCTATAACTTGTTTTTTTTTATGTTATCATATATTTAATTTGTATTTCAAGTATTAGGTCATACAATTGAGTTTGTTAATGCATATAAATTTATTTTCCAAAAGCAATCATTTTTATCATAAGAAAACAACAAATCCTTCCCAATAGGGTTGACTCACCTTAATGTTCAAATTCATTCCTATCCTTGGGAGATTTTTTTCTAATGAAATTGGGGAAAAGGTGCATTTTAAGTGTTCCATTTTGGTGATCCCATTAAACTTTATTATCTTATCCCCAATTTTACTTCATTTCAAGATCACACACTTGAAATAGTATAAAACTAGGATTTAGTAACATAATAGAAAAACTAGACTAATCTTTATTTAAAGGGGATATATGGGTGAGCCCATTTTCCTATGAACGCAATCTCATCCCATTTTCTATATCATATTATTATTTGATTCAACTTTATATAGAAAATGATAAAATTCTAGAGAGATGTCCATTTAAATTTAAGAATATGTGGATGATTGATTCAAAATTTCTCAATCTAATAGGCAAATGATGGTCTAAATGTGCTCAACTAGGAACTAAAATGTTTTGTTTCGTAATTAAGCTGAAATATGTGGAAAGACAATTAAAACAATGGAACATGGGGGATTTCAAAACTATATTCAAAACAAAATGGAAATAGAAGGACAGATCTAGGAACTTAATGAAGAGATCACCCTAGGAGGAATGGATCAAGGGAGATATATGTAAAAGGGAGAGCTCATGATGGATTACTCAAATGTTCTAGTCAAGAAGGAAGCGTTTTGGAGGGAAAAATCAAGATAGACATGGCTGAAAGATGGAGATAGAAATTCAAAATATTTATATAATGCAACAAAAACTCATAGTTAGAACAAAATAAGCAAGATAAAGTAGGTAGATGGAACATTAATTCCAAATTCAATAAAAAGGGTTCAACAATTTCCTATTTTCAAAATCTCCTTAATAACTAGGAGGGATCAAACTTGAACCTTGAGGAATCAAATCTTATTGATATCCCAAAGTTGATCATACAGGACCATAACAAGATGATGATGGAAGCCTTCTTTGAAAAAGAGATAAATGAACTAGTGAGACAACTACATTTGAATAAATCCCCTCATCTGAATGGTTTCCTTGTAAGATTTTATCAAAAATGTTGGAATATTATTGGAAAGGGTATTATTGAGGCCATTAAGACTTTTGTAAGAGAGGTAAGTTAAAAGGGAGCTAAATACCACTTTCATAGCACTAATACTAAATTTTCGCAAGCTTTATCTTTGGATGAATATATGAAAATTTTTCTATGTAACACCATATACAAGATTATGAAAAAAGAAATAACTAATAGAATTAAAATAATCCTCCCCAAAATCACAACATAAGAGAAAAGTGGCTTTATCCTTAGAAGGCATATATCTCAAAATAGGGCTCTAGGAGAAAAATAGGTCTAGAAAATGTTTGAACAACCACAATTGAAATGGGTGAAACTCTTAAAAAAAAATAGATAGCTAAGAGATAATTAGAATTCTTACAATAGATAATATACCACAAGGCTCCCAAGTATGGAATTTCATGAGGAATTGTAGATCGATCATCACCGACTACCTCACTTGGAACATACATGTTAGGTGAATAACATTGCTTTGGGAAGAGTCATGGGGAGGATTCCTAAGTATAGATAAAATGATAAGCTTAGCTCAATTAAAGAGACTTCTTAAATTAAATTTGGGTTCAAATATCAAAGACTACATGAAAGAAATTCTTAGAGAAGATATTCCCATTTCATGGAAATAGAAAAATCTTGGATTCATTGGATATTCCAAGAGAGGATTTTGAATCTTTGGAAATCATCTTGAAGGAAAGAGATATTATAAATAGGCTAGGAAGAATTCTCTAAAATGGAATGAGCAAAAAAAATTCAATACAACTCAAAATATGGGTCTAGATTGGTGGAAAGCAATAATGAGGTAACATATATCCCAATTCATCTCTATTGGAATAAGGTGTCTTTGAAAAGCTAGTATTTTATACTAGGTAGCCCTACAAAAAAGATACTATATGTAGAGAGATTCACAAAAATGGGTTACAACAAACCCTCTAGATGATCTAAGTGTAGACCCTACGAAGAAAGTTTTGATCATGTACTATTAGGCTGCCACTTTGCATGAGAGTTTTGGAAGTGGCTTTACAAAAAACTAGGATGGGTAGGTGCCCTACCAAATGATATTTTGAGTCTCTTTAAACCATGGTGGATTCTCCACAAGAACACTACCTTTTCATGTTTATAAGTCATCATTCCTTTAATCATAGTACTGGAAATCTAGAAAGAGAGAAATAGAAGGATATTTTAGAACAAAGAAAGAAGCATTCCCTCATCCTTAAATAAAGTAGAAGTTTCAATCTAGTAGAAATTGTAAATAGAAAGGATTTATTTCAAAACAAATTAATCAACTCAATGTCTAGGTGGGATAACATAATTGTGAAGAGATTGGTTGGTTTGTGAGTTCCCCCTATTAATGGGGTTGGTGGAGTTGAGTCCCAAATCAGTTGAGATAAGGAAGGATGGTAGCTACCCAATTTTGGTGGCATAAACTTAATTTTGATAGTTTGTCTAGAGGAAATCATCACATATCTAGAGCCAGGTTCATAATATAGGATTGGAGTGGTAAAGTCATATGCATAGCTTCTAGTAAGCTTCCTAGGGGAATGCATATTGAAGATGATTTGCAGGCTTTCATTCTTGGTCTAAGATTGTGCCTAAAACTCAAAATCATCAACTTGGAAATTAAGGGGGACTCAACTCTATTTATTAAAACTATCAAATTAAGAACAATGCAAAACTAGAAACTTAAGTATTTTCTTGATGTGGCACTTGAATTAATATCTCAATTGGAACTCATATAGCCAAACATACATACTGTGAAGATAATAAGGAGGCTGATGCACTTGCCATTATGGTGGTGAACGATGTTGATCAAGTCATAATGGATCATAAATGATCTGATCTAGTGGAGGTTTTGTAAATCATGACTCATTAAAGAACACTTAGTAATTGACACTTGGATATGTTTATCATGTTGTGAACTTCTTTCAAGGGTGGGTAATTGGTGATGAAGTATTCTATCTCAAGTCACATCGACAGTCCTTGACTAGATATCTAAAAGATACAAAGGACTTCATAGTATTAGTTAATTATTTCCTTATATTTTCAGTGATCTATAAATGGTGGTAAGATAATTCAAAGATCACTCATCCATTGCTCTACATATTTGGCTTCTCTAGACTATGTTAAATGGCACAGAAAGAAGCTATATCTGATAGAATAAGAAGGGCAGAAATCACTTCCAAAGATTTGTCGAGCATCCCCAACATCTCTACAATGGAGATCCCCATAAGACTGGTGTTTTCTCATAGGTAGATAACATTTTTTGGTGATATTTTTTATCATAGGTTGAAGATGGTTTTTGAATCCCATTATAGTCTCATACTAATGATGGTAAAATGGGTGTTAGGCGATAATTTCATGGTGGAAAGCAATCTCCATAAGGTTACTATAGATAAATCATCTCACTTTTTGGTCTCTCTATTGGATTTGGGGGAGCCAAAAGACATGGTTTGAGTCCTCACCATGGCATTAGTAAAGTATTTTTTGGGAGGATTAGAGGAGATTATACAAACAACAAGATTGGGAATTCAATTCCCATTTCAAAGGATATTCAAAGGATTTTGGAATTTAGGGTAGTGCTATAATGGTTCCCTTTCCTCTTGAATTTCTAGTCAACCACCTTGATGTACCATCAACATAAGGCAGTGAAAGTTGTCTCCTTTAAAAAGATGACCAATATTGAACCTACCTTTGATCTAGAATGGATTTTTAAATTCATAAATCAAGAACAAGAGCATGATGGTTAGGTAACTGTATAGATAGATTATGGTGAATATAAAGTTAGTTCGATTCAACATGTAATGATAGATATTAGAAAGAAAAAATTTGGGATTTTGGTTGACCCAAAACCAAGAGAATGATGGTTTGGATAGTATTAAGAAAGAAATGACACTAAGTTTTGTCTCCCCTTGTTTTTGTGCAGTATAAAGGGCAAGTTCCCAAGCCACTCCATAAATTTTCCTTTTCTAATCAATATATGGACAATCCCTAGACTACAACTTACCAAAAAAGAAACTAGCATATCTATTTTCAAAAAAAGTATATATAAAATATGAAAAAAGATATGATTATTTAATTAAAATATTATTCTAATAATTATGTTGTCATTGCATAATCTAATTTAATTGTAATGTTCAACTGAAGATGGTAACATGGATATTTTTTGTTAATATTGAATATATAATAATGTGTTCTTGGGCTAATATTTAAACTTATTGTTTATATACTATTATTTTAGATTTGTTATTCAAATTTTAAGAATTAGTTCAAATGGAAAAATAGAAATATCATAATTGACATAGTATTGAGAATTCTTTAGTTATAAACTAGAAGTCTAGGGTGTTTCCTTAAAACCAAATGTCTTATTTTTTTTATCTTGCCTCCCTTGATTTGAATTGATAGAGGAAGGACACATGTGCATTAAAAATCAAATTTCAAAAGAAAAGAGTTCAAATTTGTGTTAGCATAAATCATTATAAAAAAGTGTTTAATTATATTTAATTATTTGAATTATACAAATTAATACTACTTAGATCTTGGGCTTATGTCCTAGCAAGGAGTATCCCTTTTGCTTCTACTTGGTACACTTAACAAAGTGGTAGACATAAGTGTACCACCTCCCTTAGGGTCACCTATGTCAACAACATTTACATCTTGGAGAGCTCCTATCATGCATAGGGTGTGATGCATGGAACTACATATAGCTTGCATTATCTTCGTGTCCATTACCCTTTTCACATGTTTCTTGTATGTGTATTATGCTCTATCTCATGTGTCAATGAAATATTCTTTTGTATATGTTAGATATCATATCGTGTCACACATGGTGGTAGCACATAAATGCATTGTGTATTAGAGTTAGGTATTATATTAAACAAGATTGTGTCATTTGTCATCATATACATATCAAAACATTTATTCAAGATATATATATATATATATATATATATATATATATATATATATATATATATATGAAAAAGATAGTAAAAATGCATTTTCCACCATTATAATCATACAACATTCTTAAAAAGGGAATTTATAATAAATTAAATAAATGCAACAGAATATATCTAATTTCTTATTGGTAATTGGTGATGCTATATATATATATTGATGAAATGGTAAGATCACTCTAAACCAAATGAAAAGGATAGTGTGTAGACATAGAACATGGGATGGATAAGAAATTAAGACCTTTTTAACCAATCCTTATTAAAAATGGAAGAAAAACCAATCACACTACCAATATAAATAGTTAAATTTTGTTAAAACTTTGAAAAACTCTTTAATAAATTGATCAATAGAAATAATAATTTTAAACTATCACATTTTAAATACACATTTAACTATATTTATTAATTAATTAAAATTGAAAATAAAATTTTTATTTTCAACTAATTAATAAATATGATAAACTACGCTTTGAAGTGGATATGTATATAAGTAGCAGATCTATATGCACATAAATAAGTATTGATTGATATGAAAAGGTATTGATAGAATTACAAAAATGGACACTCTATGTGGATTTGCATATGCTCCCATAAATACATAATTGTGTCATTTTGGTATACATTGTTGAACTTTTGTTCTTGTCTACACATATACATTCCTTTCAATGATTACATTCTTAAACAAATGATATGTAATTGAATGTTATAGTAATTACAATTTTTATGTGAATAGAAATTTAATTAATTTTTTTAGTTAATAAATTGTAATTACTATTTTTTTTTTTTAAAAAGGGGGAAATGCTTTTGAACCGAAGCTATGAACTGATGAGGTCAAAAATGGGGGAACTCATCCCTAATTTAAACTTTCAACAATTATGCCCCAATGGGGTTTGAACCTTCATGGAAAGAACAACACCACAATAACTAAACCATCATACCTTGCCACTATTGGCATGATTACTATTAATTAATATGAAATTTATTATTATAATTATTTATAAAAGTTATTTTAAATTTTTGAATAAATATTTATATCAATATTAAAAAATAAATATAGCAGGTGTAATGGTAAAATTAGTATGTTGTGTTATTTATCTATGTTTAAAAATTTTGGAATGTTTTGACAACATAATTTTGTATTAGGTTTGGTTCAAGATTTAATCTTTGTCTATCTTCATTACACTTTATTAAATTAATTATTATGCATTCTATATCTCTTCATCCTTATTTAAGTTCCATTAGCATGTATTTCCATACATTTTCTCCCTACCACAAGGTCAACAACTTATCCTTGCATGTTATGTTGTGGGTGGCACAAGACTGATTGATGTCAATCCTAAGGAATGTGGGAATGAACCTTGAAACTTAAAACTTCAAATTCAAAATTTAACTTTTTCACCCCTTTCTATAACTCATTATGACTTGACCAACACATATTTATGACTTTTTGCTACATCATGATATTCAAATAAATTCAATGTGCACTTAATTTAAGTTATAGCTTTTGGTGGTAAATGACCAACGTATGAAACCACTAAAACTTATTATAAGTGTAAGCTATAACAACACTAAAACACACTTAATGTTCTATCTAAATATATTTTGTATGACTTTGCATACATTAGAAAAAGTTTAGCTTATCATATTTATATAAATCCATTTTAATAATAAATAAAGGATATTGATTATATCAAAATAGCTCTTACAATTAAAATGAAGTGATAAGATATTGTCTAGCTATTTCAATGTGATTATTTGAGTTGATTCATGAGCTAATATAAATGACCAAAATCAAATTTACTATTGAATTATTATGCTAGCAATAAAGATAAATTGATCCAATTAACTTATTTGCATGATACTCAAATCACATAATCTTGTGATATGTGCTTAAGATCTAGAAACTTATTTTCCTTGGCTTATGCCTACTCTCTACAATCAAGATTTCCTTAAAAGTGCAAGACATTTAAAACAATTGTCTTCATTCGTTGTGTCTTGTAATATGCACCTTATATATCTATAAATCTTTTTTGAATGTTTTAGCACCTTACATATATGCCCTTTCCTAAATTAAAACCCTATAAGTCATGTTCTTTATATTTCTCTATGGGGTACATATGGGGAGTGTTTACCTTCATTTTCTATTATATGTTGTGAGAATTGTATTCAATAAGATGTTATCATTTTGTGTGGTCAAGGCATCAATTGAATTTTTACTTTTGGCATACATATAAACTTAAACATAAATTATATTTACCATAAAATTATTATATTTATATATTCCAAGTACATTAGAAAATTATGTATTTCAAAGATTTCCTATAAAAATATTGAAGTGTATTTTCTTTTTGAGTGAGGATAATATTTTTTAAGAAAAAACCTATGCTAACAAGTTTGACAAGATTGTATTAACGATACTTTCAAACACTTATGGTGGAGGTGCAAAAATTTGCAGAGCAGTGATTCCACCAGATGGACAAAGCCCTAACACAACGGATCGTGTGGCAGTTACTGGTGGAAGGAATGGTGCGGCACATGAAAGGGGATTTGGATGTGAGGCAGCTTGTCACCAATCCTTCATGACTATTGACATTTCAGAAGAAGCCCTGGAGGATGTGAGAATGCTAGAGGATTTGGCGATAATTTACAAGGTGGTTGGGCCAAGTTGTGATTGAAACACCATCAAATCTTAGATAGACATGAACTGGAAGGAGGCTAAGATTTTCAAATTCCTCCCCAAAGTTTTTTCCTTCATGATCTTCCTATCTCATAAGGATAGGGAGGAAGTTCTTGAAGGCAGGCTATGGAAATTGGGTGATTCCCCCTGTATATGCAAAAGTGGTGCCCCAACTTTGATCCTATAAGGCATGATCCATATGACAAGTCGATATGGATCTAGATGCATGATTTTCTATTGGAATATAGGGAAAAGGAAAGTTTGGTGAAAATTGGGAGATTGTTGGGCACCCTGGTGGATGTGAATACAAAGATCATAGAAGGCAATTTGTACATATATGCCCATCTCAAGATTACTGCTGTAAGGAAAATTCCCAAGGAGATTTTACTGTGTGTTGGGGGTGAACATTAGGTGCAACAGGTTGAGGTTGAGGAAGAGAGATTTTATTACACCAAATGTAGGGGGCAAGATCATAATGTGGACAAATGCTGGTGAAAGTCAAGAATGAAATTGGCTTGGAGACCAAAAGTGGACTCATGTAAGGCGCCTCCGAAGAGAAATCGGGGATCAGATAAGTCAATTGTGCCTCCTCTGATGGATTCTTTAGTCCATGATGTGGCTACCCCCTGCTTGGCTCTGGTCCCATATCAGTCCATAGATTCTGGGACTTCAAGCAATGTGAACAACTTTCAGGCAGATAATGAGCAGCCTCCTATTGAGGCACCCCTAGAGATGGAAATAATGGATGGTTTAGAGAATGCAGTGGTTATTGGGGAGTTGTCATTTGATGGTGAGACAAATTTTATTTTAGAAGATGAATTGGATATAATTGAGCCTAGAAGCATAAGCCAATGGCTCTGGAGAGAGGGAAAAAGGGCCATGGTAGAAAATCCAATAGGTAGAAGAGGGAGGAAGAGGCTATGGAGAAAGGTCTCTAGAGTATCAAGGTTTTCTATTTTTGTAATCCAAGGGAGTTGGGGTCTCCCTTGGAAAGAAATGAGGATCTCAACATGGAATGGAATTTCAAGGGCCTAATGGCCCCTGACAAGTGACACTTGATTAAGCATCACCTAGATAGGCTAAAGGAAAACATCATTCTTCTTCAGGAGACAAAGATCTTCGCTTTGTAAGGAGAAAAAATCACTAATTATTGTAAACCAAGGAAAGGCATTTTTACGGTTGGCTCGGTGGGGGGTTTGGGTATCTTATGGTTCCTGAACTCAATGGATATCATTATCATTGGGGAAAGCTAAAAATGAATGCTTGAATTGGAAAAGTGTAGGCAGGTGAGTTTGGAATTTCTTATTTTAAATGTGTATGGACTGACTAGAATGGAGGACAAATGAATGGTGTGGCAAGAGATTTTGGCCCGAGCTGACCAATTGACCAAGGATTTGATGGTACTAGGGGGGACTTCAATGCTATCCTAGATCTAAAAGAAAAAGTGGCAGTTTGCAAAAAGTGAATACAATGATTCTTGACTTCAAGGAATTTTTCTTTGGAATATCGGTGGTGGATTGTGTTCCCAAGAAAGGAATGTATACCTAGATGAATAGGAGGTTGTGCTTCACCAATATTGTAGAAAGGATTGATCAATTCTTCCTAGGCTTGGATTGGTGGGGTGATGCTTTCAGGTCTAGTGCCAACATTGTTCCTATTTTGGTATCAGATCATTTCCTAGTATTGTTGGAAGTGAGGTTGAGTGAAAAACTTGCAAAGGGATACTTCAAATTAGAGTCAATGTGGTGGCACAATCAAGATCTGATAAAGTATTTGGAAAGGTGGTCAAGTGAGAGGTTGGGCATCAACGGTTCAGTGAGTTTCTAGTTGGTTAAAAGACTAGGGTTTATAAAAGAGAATCTCAAAAAATGGAATAAGCACTAGTAGAATTTGAAAAATAAATGACTACATGACAAAATTTTAGTCACGACAACTAAAAATGATTAAATTCTAGTCATTTTTGCAACACAACTATAAATGACTAATTTGATCATTGTAAGTGACTAATTTGATCATTAGGTGGAAAATAAAGTAGAAATTAATAAAAAAGAAAGTGAAAGACTAAGTTTTTTTGGGTGTCAAACAATGAAAAATAGAATTTTGACTAAGTTCTTTTTTGGGCACCAAACAATGAAAAAGAGAATTTTCATTCCTTATGTCTATTGAGCCACGTAACAAGAGAAAGGTTAGGAGGTTTTTAGTTTGTTGGTTGGAAGAAGTCCAAATATTTTTTGAGGGCATGGTGTAGAACCAATAGTTGCTTGCACTAGCATCTATTCACGTTGTTGAGAAGATCTAGGATATAGGCATATTGAGTTTGATCTGAAGAAACATTTCTTTGTTGGCTTTGAATTCATACACACTACAAAGATTCACAAGGGTTTGAAGACACATTGCATGCACAAGGAGATTTTCTAAGGTTTTGAGTATAGATCATGCCCACATTAAGTAATATTCAAGGTTTTTGTGGAAGCCTTCATCCTCACATCTTTCTAGGTATACTCTATGTCGTTAGGGTTTTTAGTTTTGTTTGAATTTTTGAGGAAGAGCTTGCTTATATCCTCATGAAGGTTTTATCCATGTCATAAGCCCGAACTAGGAATTCAAATCTCTTATTAGGAAAACAAACACCTTCATGGGTGATACTTTTATATCACAATGCAAATCTTTTGAGAAGATCGCATGCCATGATATGTTTAAGACATGATAGTAGTCTCATTGCTGAAGTGTCAATGGGCTTTATTGGTTATGAGGATTTTTTCTAGTTATGAATGGAAATATGTATGTATTTGTAAGGAAAATAGTGACGAATAAATGAAAATATGTATGTTTTACTATCTTGATATCACCAATTTTGACCACCATTAAAATTTAGCCATGACTTATGGGTGAGAACCACTTCTTTGGCCCATAGGTTTTCATTCTTGGCCATTTACAAAGTAGTATGGGTTTTTTCCTCTAGTTACTAACAATCTGCAAGGTTTTTTCCTCAAATCTATTCAATTGAAAATAAATGCTCAAGACAAATCTAATTAGGGTTTGATGTGGGTGTTCAAATGTAGCCTAGAATTGCATGTTTTTTTTATGTAAATTATCATGACTATAACTTCTCTTTTTTTATCCAACCTTTCTACCTAAATAAACGAGTGCTTTAGATCTCCTTTATCACCCATTTTCATGTGTCTATAACTATCCCATGAATCCTTCATGATTGATTTTTCATGACTATCATTCATATCTAAAGATGGTAGTTTAAAAGTCTTCAAGATAATTGTGTTTTTTCCTTTCATGTCTTATAAATATTGATAACCATGATTATCATATTTCAATGAGGTCAATCTCAATGAAATTACTTGATATCCACTTATGCTAGCTTCAACTATGACTAAGGTCATATTTGCTATCATGTATGAGCTAACTATCCTCATAAAATTTCATCACTATCCATTGTTATATTAACTATCCCTAATTCTTGATTTTCCCTTAGCTTCAAGGTACTTGTCCTATTTAAATTATAGTCACAGAGATTATCTTTTGCATATGGATTTCCTTTATATCCATTGACAACAACTATCATCTTTTATGTCTTATAACCATCTTTTATTATCTACAATCTACTTTGTTATAAATATTTATACACAAATCATTTCCCTTTGTTAATAATTCTACCACTATTGAATGCTCACGGAGAGATTCATGGTGAAAGCATTTTCCATTTGTAACATGAGGGTATGTGCACGATCATGATAGACCAAAAAGTGGTGATATGATGGGTATGTGGCCGACGACCTTTTTTTACCCAAAATTGATGAAACGAAAAGGGTTTTTAAAGGAGATTCTTAGATTTCCACCAATATAAATTATGTTTTACTTTGAATTTAATAAATAATTATTATTCATTTTCTATTTGAATTACAATTGAAGTCCTAATTGATAGGCTGATTGAAAAACATCTATAGCTTTCAAACGATATCACATTTTTTTAATCTGAAACATGTGTCACATTCTATGCTTCACATACTATAGGATTGAAAAAATAAAAAATGAATTTCATGAAGTTTTGACCAAGTTTTAGGTGGTCATATATATGACTTTTTATATTTTTTAAAAGTTGTAATAAAAAATTCATAATTAATTATTTACTTGGAAAAAAATTATAAAAAAATATGCATCACATTTGGATATGAGTCATCTACTTATATCTAAAATATTATAAAAAAATATTATCATTTTATTGTAGTTAGGGTGGTCAAACAAATATCTACTTATTTTTTCCCTGACATTTAAGTACTACTGCATTGAAATTTCAAATTTTCACCAAATACATTTTTTTAAAAATAAACCTAGTAGTTTAGAAGATACATTCAATTTGCTATAGATTCTATTCTTACATATTTTTGAAATAATATAGATAACTTATTCAAATTTTTATGTCAAGTTTCCTAACTCTTATTTTTTTGAATTTTTTGCCACTTAAGGGCATGTTTTTTCCATGATGATCTTGCACATACCCATGAATGTATTTAATAGAGCACTATCCTCTTCAAGACTCTTCTTTCATGTCTTCATGAACCTCTCATAATCCAAGGTATAGCTAAGAGTTGTCCATGTAGCTTGCACTTGGCACTGTCATGGTGATGAATCGTATGAAAACTTCTTGTCCTCATTCATCACTATAATCATTCTAAGTACATTCATTGTCTTTTGGCATTAAAAAACTTATCATTTATATACGATCACTTCCCTTGCACAGTCCTTTTAAGTAACATTCATAATGTTTAGAAAATCTTGATCACTCTCTAGAATAGCCCATTAAGCATGGGTTATGCTTCAATGCACTACATAATTTATATAAAACAACCACTCTACATATCAACTAGAGTTATAGGCTCTTTATTGTAGCAAGAGGTAATCGCTCTTGGATCATGCTATCATTACATTGCAACTTGTTAAAATTGAGTCAACCTGAATTCACCTAATGATGATTGACACTTGATTGTGATGATAGTGATTAATTTGTAAATATGAATTGTGCTTGTATGAGTTCCTTCATTTCTATCACAACATAGTCACATTAAAATTAGGTCACACATAAATGCATCCTATATTTTTTATAGCACAATTGTGCCACATGACCAATAGAGTTATGGATAACATAATTATAGTCACAAAAATTTGTTTCTTGATTGTGCTCTTATGGTGATTCCTTTACCATTACAATATAACCCTTTGGACTTATATTGCTCAAATCCTTACTAATTTTTGCTTTGGATGGATGGCAATTCAATGGTAGAGATTTGTATGCAGGTCATTCTCATATAAGTTCCTTTATCACCATTACACAATAGTACATTGGAATTTCCTTTCTTAAACCTCTACTTCATTTTTTATTTTTAGGGTTTCTTAGTGATTATTCCATTTCCATGTGGCATATTGTTAAAAGAAACCAAGAAAAAAATCATTCTGGTTTTAGTTAACTCCTACTAACATACTTTTGGAATAAATGTTTAACTACATTACTTTGAGTGTGAAGAATTTTGATTTTTGCTTATAATTTACATTCATTGAGAGTTGTAGTTGAAAGCTACTTATGCTGAAACCCATCCTGTAAACTTTTTTTAAGTTACATTTAGGAGGTTTCATGGACTTTTTGTGATTTATACAACTTTTGTTTTGATAGTAAATGGCATCAGATTCTTTCTAAAACTGAAATGATTTATTAATTGTGGTTTTATGATGATTAAATGTTTTATTTAGAAAGGGTTAATATGTGGCATTTTTATGTGCAGGAAGAATAGATTGTGATATAACATTCGGCTATGGACAGTTCAAGAAAACTTGGATTGCAATTAGTGGCATAACTAGGTTGGAGAGTACCTTGAGCTAGTTTGAAACACTTTTGGGTTTTTTTCACTCGGAAGCATAACTTGAGTATAGGAATACAAACATCGGTGGATAGAGAAAATCATAAATTCATTGGTCCAATTTCATATGCAATTTGAGATCATGAATATCAGACAAAGGAAGTTCTTATTTTCTAAAGATAAAATCATAAATCTGTTGGTCCAATTTCACATCCAATTTGAGGTTGTGAATATTGAACAAATGAAGTTCCTACATTCTAAAGATAAAATCATAAATTTGTTGGTCAAATTGGAGATCCAATTTGAGGTCGTGAAGCTCCAACAAAGAAAGTTCCTACATTCTTAAGATAAAATCATAAATCTGCTTGGTCCAATTTGAGGTCCAATTGCAAGGATTTTTCTTTTTAATTATACTTTCTAACATTTGGATTGATACAAATTGTTACTTTAGAATTATGGTTTCTTTTCTTCTAATGTTTTCAACCCTCATTTCAGGTAAGAGCTTCGAAGATGGTTCCTTTAGATGGAGACTACACATTTCTACTATAGGTTTCATCTAGAAATATTAGAAGCTTAGGTACTATCATACTCATAGCATATGTTATGTTGATATGGATATATTCTAACCTATAGTTAATTGTTGTAGTTAGGGTATGTGCTGGATCATGATGGGCCAAAAAGTGGCGATATGATAGGTATGTGTAGGGTATGTCGCTAACAACTTTTTCTTACCCAAAATTGATGAAACAAAAATAATTTTTAAAGGGTATTCTTAGCTTTCCACCAATATAAATTATGATTTACTTTGAATTTAATAAATAATTTTTATTCATTTTCTATTTGAATTACAACTAAAGTCTTAATTGATAGGCTGATTGAAAAATATCTATACATTTCAAACGATATCACATTTTTTGAATTCAAAACATGTGTCACATTCTATGTTTCACATACTATAGGATTAAAAAAAATAAAAATGAATTTCATGAAGTTTTGATCAAGTTAAGGTGGTCAAACATACGAGTTTTTTTTTTAAGTTGTAATAAAAAAATCATAATTAATTATTTACTTGAAAAAAAATTTGCAAAAAAATATTCATCACATCTAGACATGAGTCATCTACTTATATATAAAATATTATTAAAAAATATTATCATTTTATTGTGGTTAGGGTGGTAAGACAAACACCTACTTCTTATTTTTTCCTTGAAATTTAAGTACTACTACATTGAAATTTCAAATTTTCACTAAATAGATTTTTTTCTTTTAAAATAAACCTAGTAGTTTAGAAACTACATTCAATTTGCTATAAAGTCTATTCTTACATATTTTTTAAATAATATAGATAACTTATTCAAATTTTTATGTCAAGCTGTCTAACTCTGTTTTTTTGAATTTTTTGCCACTTAAGGGCCTGTTTTTTCCATGATGACCTTGCACATACCTAGCATAACAGATAGGATAAATAGTTGTTCATATACCATTTTTTCTAATTCAAAATTGCTATATCTTATTCTAGGAGAAAATCACAAGGGGGTTCTATACATAAGACACGATTGTCTCAAATTCAAAATTGTTGGTTCTTTCACAATTGTTTGCTTCATTTATTTGATCTAAGACAACCTATTGTATAGAAGATGCTCTCAAAATCATATTAAAATCCTTTATTCTAGGAAGACTATTCATAATCTTCACATCATAATAATGAGCAAAAGCATTAGTCATTAACCTAAACTTTGCAAGAGTTTCATCAAATTCTACTTTCTCACTCTCCTTTCCATTCTGAATTTTAATCCCAATTTCATCCATGTACAACTTCCTCGGCCTATAGATCCTTCTATTAGCCATAGCTTTACCAGGTGTCGAGGATAACTTGGTGTCTTTACCCAAGCAACAATTAAAAAAAATTGGCCTTACCAAATACAATGTGTTGAAAAGCTCTTTGAATTTAATCTAGAAAAGACTTCCAGAGAGTATAATGTGCAGTTTTGAATTAACCTTTTTGCATGAATTCCATATCTTTGATTGGTTATTTCAAGATTGATGACCTTCATCAAGAATGAGTAGACCTAGGCTTTCTAAAAGCAATTTTCCAATATGCTTACCCTCTTTAACAAGGTTCACATTTGTCTCACAAGTTAGGTATACAAAAATATTGTAGCCAATAACAAGCACACTTTTTCTTCTATGCCACCCACTTGTGAGACAAATGTGAGCCTTCATGAAGAGGCTAAGCATATTGGAAAACTACTTTTAGAGAGCACAAGTCTGCTCATTCTTGATGAAGGTCATCAAACTCAAAATAGCTTATCAAAGATATGGAATTCATGCAAAAAGGTTAATTCAAAACTATGCATTATACTCTCAGGAACTCTTTTCCAAAATAACTTCATAGAGCTTTTCAACACATTGTATCTGATAAGGCCTAATTTTGTCAATTATTTCTTGGGTAAAAACTAGAAGCTATCCTTGACGCACGTTAAATTTATGGCTAACAACAGGATCTAAAGGCTAAGGAAGTTCCACATGGATGAAATTGGGAATAAAATTCAGAATGGAAAAGAGAGTGAAAAGGTAGAATTTGATGAAACTCTTGCAAAGTTCAGGTTAATGAATGAAGCTTTTGTTCATTGTTATGATGGGAAGATTCTGAATAGTCTTCACAAAATAAAGGATTTTACTATGATTTTGAGAGAATCTTCTATATAATAGGTTGTCTTAGATCAAATAAATGAAGCAAACAATTGTGACAGAGCCAACAATTTTGAATTTGAAACAATGGTGTCTTATGTATATACTCCCCCTGTGATTTTCTCCTAGAATAAGGTACATAGCAATTTTGAATTTAAAACAATGGCATATGAACAACTATTTAGCCTATCTATTATGCTACAACAATTAACTACAGGTTAGAACATATCCATATTAGCATAAAATACCATGTGCAATTCACCTCAAACTCTGATGTGGTAATTTCTTTGTAAGGAAGTTTGCACTCCATGAATATTCTCTATGCACATCAGTATGATGGTTATTATCTTGATCTCCTTTGTGATCAAAAGAACAGTGAAGTTTATTTCATAACTCATGACCATTTTGCAGTGCTATGATCTAGTGCTCTTTTACTTCTTACTCACTATGTTCTCAATCACCATGTGCAACTGACTTAGAGGATATATCTTTGTCACCATTTGACAATAACTTTCATTTTTTGGATTGTTTGTTGATTCAATCATTGTTTGACAATGTTCTTCCTTTTGCAATCCTATAGGAGAGATGAAAATTCATAGTTTGCAACTCTCTAACAATGATATTCCAAGTTCAGTGATCTCAGTCACCTAATTCAATGTGTTATCTTCTTCATTTCTCAGTGCTAAAAATTCCTACATAGTGTTTTCTTACTCACAGGTACAATCCTCCTTCATTTAAAGATATTATGTTTCTTCAACAGTAATGTTTTGGTGAATTCATATTTTTTCTTGCAAACATCTTGTTGCACTTGTAGCATTTAGTTGTGCATAATATGTAGTCAAGATGCCTTTAAATGGAGCTCTTTTGCAAAGGTAATAGGATAATGACCAGTGTCAATAAAATAATAGTGCTAGTGAGAGGTATGATAGTAGATTCATTGAGAATGGAAGGTATAATGTTCTAATAGTAAAAGGATCATTTATCTACTCAAATCTTGACACAAGTTTCCTTGGTACATAAGATAGTGTATAATGTACTCTATTCCACAGTATCTACCTAATTCCATGCCACCTAGAGAAGCAATGACTGAGAATATATGTGCCCTATATTTTGCAACCCAAATGCATCTTTCTATTGGTTTTCCACAATTAGGAAGAAAGTATGTCATGAAATGTTTGTGCTCACCCAAAACTAAGCCTTACAAAGAATGTATGCACCTATGCAAAATACCATAAGCTACTTCAAAATACACATTTACATCTTTATGATTACATACAAAACATTTTCTTTGCGATAGTTTCAAAATACACATTTATGGTAAAGACCAGAAACCTTGCTCTCATTCTTCCTAGGTCACTCCTCAAGAGCTCGTATCAATATTTGTGGGCTCTTTACAATAGTTTATCCATTGATGAGAAGGATCCCCTCATTTGCTAATGGAATAAATTGTCATCTGCTTTGCTTGAATGTGTAATGTGATGTAGCACGTTCAATGTCACAAAGCATAGTTTGAGAGCACAATTTTGAGAGTTGATATCCATAGAATCCAACTTCTTACAACAAAAAATGTAGAACCAACATTCAAGGAAGGTGCTTTCAATATTGTTAATGCTAACTGAGCACTCATGCTATCTCCCAACTTTCTTCCAACTGACCAGTTATATGAGTGATTATTTCTCATTAAGGAATAGGAATATTTGGAAGTGGATTTTTATCAAATATTGTAGTTGCAAGTTGCACTTCAAATCACCAAATCCTTCACAAAAACTTTTGCACAACTACCAAAGTCTTGAATCTCCCAATACCCTGCTGCCTTTAGTTGGCAAGCCAATTTCTCCAATTTTGCATGGATCTCCCACGTCTGTGGATGTGATCTATCTCCTACAATTTTTTAATTGATTTATCTTTCTACTAGGTGTTTGGACTTACTTTTGTAAACTTGCAATATACAATGCACTTTTATTCTTATTTAATTGAGACTAGAATAGTAATTTTGTTGGTTGTATTGAGGCACAACTTCATTCATGGTAGGAAAGGCAAACCATGTTGCTCATATTAGATGGTGCATTGCATGTAAAGGAGGAAAAATTCTAGTTGAGTTATTATTGACTACATTGAAGGAAAGAGCTTCATATATGGTACACAATCAACACTCTCCTTCTTGGATTCTACACATTATAGCTTGCTCCAAGAAGATTACCCATGTTGTAGAATTTTTAAGAGATTAAAGGGGCGTGCACTCACATTGAAGGGATCCACACATGTGTTTCCATCATTGCAAAAGTTTTTTGGAAAAGTTTCTTTCTTGTAATCATTTCTATGCAATATTGTAAGTTATATTTTTAGTCTTGTGACTGAAAATAAAAATTGTAATACTCTATTTCTAAGCTATAACTAGAACACTTTTCTTTTATTAATAAAGTTCACCTATTTTTCCTTCTCAATGGCTATCTTATTGTGTGCAATTGATGATTGATGTGTAATTCTATTTTTTATGTTTAAATCCTCAAATATCATTCAATTAAAGGGTATGTGTAGGATCATCATGGAAAAAATAGGCTCTTAAGTGGCAAAAAATTTAGAAAAATTAGAGTTATACAACTTGACATAAAAATTTGAATAAGTTATCTATATTATTTCAAAAATATGTAAGAATAGAATATGTAGAAAATTGAATGTCTTTTTCAAACTATTAGGTTTATTTTTTTTTAAAAATCTATTTTGTGAAAATTTGAAATTTCAATGCAGTAGTACTTAAATTTTAGGGAAAAAATAAAAAGTAGGTGTCTGTTTAACCACCCTAACCACAATAAAATGATAATATTATTTTATAATATTTTAGATATAAGTAGAGGACTCATGTCTCGATGTTTTGCATATATTTTTATAATTTTTTTCTAAGTAAATAATTAATTATGGATTTTTTATTACAACTCTTAAAAACTATAAAACTCGTATGTTTGACCACCTTAACTTGGTCAAAACTTCATGAAATTCAATTTTTTTAATTCTAGAATATGTGAAACATAGAATGTGATGCATGTTTTGAATTCAAAAAATGTGATATTGTTTGAAATCTATAGATGTTTTTCGATCAGCCTATCAATCAGAACTTTAGTTGTAATTCAAATAGAAAATGAATAATAATTCTTTATTAAATTCAAAGTAAAACATAATTTATATTGGTGGAAAGCTGAGAATCTCCTTTAAAAACCCTTTTCATTTCATCAATGGGTGATCCCACAATAGTGGTTTACAATTTTTTGCCAAATTGGACATTGAAATTATTATTTTTAACTAAATCTTCACCTTTGAGCACCTATAGCGGCTAAACATTGAGGAATTTGAAAATGATGCAAACTAGAGTCTCGTCACATTTTTTCTTTAGATTCTAAAAATATATTTTTAAAAAAATTTAGAATCAAATTGCACTTCTTTTTCCATCTCCCATGAAAACTAGTTTTGTTCATAAAACAACATTTTTAAAAGGTGACGTACACCGTATAATGTATAACTCTTTTTCCATGAAGGATAAAATTCTAATTCTTTCAAATTTAGATTTTTAACTCTGATATCTAGTGCTTCCACTTGGTTAGATAATTTTTTATTGAATATTTTTTATTTAATCAAGTTTCGAAGTCAAACCAATTACAATTTAGACATAGCATGACTGTATAACGCGTAACTTTTTTTTTATATATTGAAATTCAATTTTTGTTTTGGATCAAGGACTTCAATATCTGGGGCACTCATATTTTTCAAAAAAAAATTATAATTTGCTATTTTTCCACATGTGCAGAACAAAGACCTTCATTTTCGATGAAAAACCTATGTTTAATCTAAAAAAATAAATACATAACAAAACCAAAACATATTAAAATTATATTCGTTGGATAACTCATTCTAAGGACTACCTGATTCCAATTAGGTTTGTGAAGATTCCTCCATTTTCTTCCTCAACCTAAGGTTCAAAGCATAAAAATTTAGGTGTTTTTTGTGAACAAGGTAAAAAATTAGGGAAAAGGGGGATTCAGGGGGTTCTAGTGAACCCGTAGGGGTTCAAGTGAACCAGGGTTCATTCGAACGAGGGTTCATTCAAACCCCCTTCCCAAAAGGGGTTTTCATTTATTTTTTGTTTGTGCATGCATTAAATGGGTTCACTCGAACCCTTGTTCATGTGAACCCTTTTTTGGTTTGTTCAAACTAATGAATTCACTTGAACCCCCAAAATGAAAAGTTTTGGCATTTGGTCATTTTTTACAAATTTTCCTTCCTCATTTGAAGTGTAAACCACTTTTGTGGGTTTACCCCAATTTTGGGTTAAAAAAATTTGTTAGCCACATGGGTATGTGCATAATCATCATGGAAAAAACAAGCCCTTAAGTGGCAAAAAAATCAAAAAAATTAGAGTTAGGCAACTTGACATAAAAATTTGAATAATTTATCTATAATATTTCAAAAATATGTAAGATTAGAATTTGTAGCAAATTGAATGTAGTTTTTAAACTACTAGGTTTATAAAAAAAAAAAAATTATTTGGTGAAAATTTGAAATTTCAATGCAATAGTACTTAAATTTCAGGGAAAAAATGAGAAGTGGGTGTCTGTCTGACCACCCTAACCACAATAAAATGATAATATTTTTTATAATATTTTAGATGTAAGTAGAGGACTCATGTCCTGATGTGATACATATATTTTTGTAAATTTTTTCCAAGTTACAAATAATTAATTATGAATTTTTTATTACAACTTTTAAAAAATTAAAAAAATCGCATTTCTAACCACCTTAACTTGGTCAAAACTTTGTATTTTTTTTTTTTAATCCTATAGTATGTGAAGCATAGAATGTGACGCATGTTTCAAATTCAAAAAATGTGATACCGTTTGAAAGTTATAGATGTTTTTCAATCAGCCTATTAATTAGGACTTTAATTGTAATTCAAATAGAAAATAAATAATAATTATTTATTCAATTCAAAGTAAAGAATAATTTATATTGGTGGAAAGTTGATAATCTCCTTTAAAAACCCTTTTTGGCCCATCATGATCCTGCACATACCCACATGCCCTACACATACCCATCATATTGCCACTTTTTGGCCCATTATGATTTTGCACATACCCTAAAATAACTAAATATACTACTAATTGACACCAATTAATAATTAAATTGACTAAATATACTAGCAATCGATAAAAATCAATGAACAATGAATAAATATGACTAAATATAAGACCTATGAAATAAAAATGACTAAATATACTACCAATTGACATAAATTAGTGAACAATGAATAAATATGACTAAATATGTGACCTATGAAATAAAAATGACTAAATATACTACCAAACTGATCAAAATGATGATTAAAATTAATGATTAAATACACTACCAATGGATAGAAATCAGTGAATAAAAATGACTAAATAATTGACTAGATTACAACAATCAATGACTAAATCAACGACTAAATATATCACTGAATAAAAAATGACTAAATAAGTGATCGAATTAAAATGACTAAATCAACGAATAAATATACTACTAAATCAATCAATCAAAACAACCAATAAATGACTAAAAATGGTTTAGTCATTAATCTGGTCGCATTATAAATGACTAACAATAAACCACTAATGGTCATGTGACTATGTTCGGTCATTTATAAGCAGTTTGTAGTAGTTTTTAAGTAGTTTATTGTTGTTTTTGTACTAGTGAAGAAAAAATTCAAGAAATTCTTCTCTAAAAATGAGTTAGTGGAGGCGGATTTGGAATGATTAAATAATCGTTTCATCCAATTCGGTCTGATTGAGGCGAAGTATTTCTTGGAGAAGGAATTAAAGGAAAAACACTCAAAGTTACTGGCCAGGGAGGAGATTTTCTAGTGGGAAAAGGCCTAAGAGAACTGGTTAAGAGATAGAGACACAAATACAAAATTCTTCCATGCGACCACTCATACTTCGTGGGTGTTTAACAAGATTGAAAATATAAGGACGAAGGACGGTTGAGTGGTGAGCGATAGGGTTGATGTAGAAATGGAGGTGGTAAGCTACTTCTCAACCCTATTGGATGCCATGAAAGATGTAACTTTGGACAATGATCTTTTGAATTGCATTCCAAATCTGGTGAGTACGACAGATAATGACATGTTGGTGGCACCATTCACCATGGAGGAGGTACGACTTGCAATCTTTAGTTTGAATCTTGATAAAGCTCTAGGGTTGGATGGGCTACCAGCTAAGTTTTTTCAAAAGTGCTGGAATTTTATCAGTAAGGATATTTGGAGATTTGTGGAGGATTTCAAGAAAAAATAAAAGTTCGTCAAGGACATAAATAACATGGTAATTGCACCGATCCGAAAGAAATATGTTTGCACCTCCTTTGTGGACTACCATTCGATATTGTTATGCAATTTTGTTTACAAAATTCTGACAAAAGCAATGGCCAATCGATTGAAGAAGGTGATGAGCAAGATTATAAAGTCATGTTTCAAACTCCTTAACAAAACACTGTCAATCCAAATGATATAGTCAATTTTGGTTGATGTACCCATTTATGCAATGCCATGTTTCAAATTCCTGAGCAAAACATTGGAGGCTTTGGAGGGCTTCCTAAAGAAATTCTTGTGGGAGGGGGCAAAGGAGGTTAAGAAAATTCCTTTAATTCAGTGGGAGATCACTTGTTGTTTGAAGGAGGATGGGGGGCTGGTCTAAGGAGGATGAAACTTTTAAACTTGGCCTTAGGTGATAAGTTAAGTTGGAAGTTGTTTAGAGAACCTGACCACCTTTGGGGCAAAATAATAAGGAACAAATATTTGGATAGTTTGGAACCGATGTGGATCTTGACAATGGAAAACACGGTTGGTGGCTTCATCATATGGAAATTCATTTGGAAGAGTAGACACTTGATAACATATGATTTTTCATGGAGGCTTAGGGATGAGCAGTTGGCATATTTCTTGAATGACTCCTGGAATGGTTTAGAATCTTTGACCTCAAATTTTAGAGAAAAAGATTGGATCAATCGAGCTATTGAAGTGTATGGTAGTAAGGTGGTGAACTATGTAACTCGATCAAAGGTGGTTGGAAACGTCCATTTTGGGTGGGTTGACTTTATTGAAGTGAACATCTCTGCTAATGATCTAGCTTTCCTTTTGGAGGAACTTGGAAAAAGGAGAATTCTTTTAACCCATGAGGTAGGCAACTTGATTTGGTGCGGTTCAAAGTTTGGGGAGTACTTAGTAAGGATGGGTTACAAAATTCAACATGCAACGAGGGTGGTAGGGTATTAGCCTTCAAAACTATGTTGGAATTCTAGGCTAGTCCCAAAGGTGGGGGCCTTTTTATGGTCTGGCCTACATAAAAAAGTGTTGACTAGTGATGGATTGGCTAGGTTTGGAATTCAGGGCCGTCCATTTTCCACATGTGTCATGCAAATGGTGAATGGGTGGATCATATTCTTTTATCTTGTCCTTATGCCTCAGAATGTTGGGACTGGTTGTAGGAGTCACTGGGGTGGTGCGCTCCCAGGCAACAAGATTTGAAAGAGTTCTTGTCTGGTTGGCCTGCTAGATCAAGTTAGGAGTTATGGAGTGAGATATGGATGATTGCACCCTCCATGCTAGTTTGGAATTTGTGGAAAGAACACAACAAGAGGATTTTCAATGAGCTTGTATTGTCCCCAAGTGAGCTCATAAGGAAAGTGGAACAAAGTATATGCAAGATAGTTAACACAAAATGCATTGCCAAATGGGCAACTGTGTTCTCCTCTTGGGACAACAAACTAAAAAAGAATTGGGCATCACTCCTCCCCCTACCTATGTGTGTTGCAAACAAGCCAAAGCAAAGAAGGTTGGTGCATTGGATTACTCTTCGGCCTAGGTGAGTTAAGCTTAACTTCGACGAGGTTGCCTAGGGTAACTTGGGGCCTACCGGTGTTGGGGTGGTCATTCGCAATAAGGATGGTATATGTATCTAGGAAATGTCGATCAAGTTGGGGACAACCACTAATAATGTGGCAGAGATGGAGGATCTTGCCTCAGGACTTAGACTTTGTCTTGAGAAGGATTTGAGGGTGATAGATGTAGAAGTGGATTCCATGTTGTGTGTAGAGGCAGTGCAAAAGAAGGTGGAAAACTAGAAATTGAAAGGTGGTATGGCAGAGGTTTGTTGATTCCTAGAATTATAGGTTGACCTTTTTATAAAACACGTGTATCAGGTGGAAAACCATGCTATTGATGCATTAGCCAATTGGGGGATTGACATGGGAGCCAAATTGGATGTATTTGACAGTTATTCTCTTCCAAGATTCCTGGCGGAGGTGGTTAGACAAGTCATGATGACAAGCTAACAGGCTCGTGTTAGTGCAACTTTAATGAAGTTCAGATTTGATTGATGGCAGTGTTACTTCCTATTGGACGGGTGTGTTGGCATGACTGGCACCATTTGGGGTGCAACGATTGGCTAGAAGTCATTTCACTACTATGCATCGAGAATGGTTCAATTTGCTGAATCCATATTTGGTTTCTCGTTGGATGATGGTGTTAGAATTTTCCTATAACTATGTTGGTAGTGGACTAATTTGTGAGAGTGAAAATGAATAAGTGCTTCGATGTGGTTTGAAGGTGCCTGGGTGGAGTCATGGAGTGGTAAACCATTAACTAGCAAATACATTTCTTATTTCCCAAGGCTTAGGAGAAGGAGGTTGAAGTGATTAGGAAAGTTGTAGGAGATGAGTTTTGGAGTAGGATGCACACCCACGAGGACCAAGTGTTGGAGAGGTTCTTTACCAACTATGTGCAAGTATTGGGCACCCGTTTGTGGGGGGTGTGTGCTACTCTCCGTTATGGGAGAGATGAGACGTATCTTGCAGTACTATGTAAGGCAACTGATCAGGTGCCTTTGGAACTTGAGGATGGAATTCCAGTTAGAATCCTGGGTCTTAACCAGGACAAGAAAAAAAAAAGCTTCACAAGGCCTAAAAGCTCTTTAAAATAGGGGTCAAGCATCAAAACAATATAAGTAGCTTCATGCAATTTCTTGAGGCTAATCCAAGATTAGTGGAGGAAAATGTAATTACTAGGCTTGTCGATATGGCCGATGGTGTTGGCTACTTGTATCACTGATGTCATATGGCACATATAATGATTTTTTTTTCAAATTAATAGAAGGAGATGCCCCCTTTGGCAACACTTACCTATCAAAAAAAAAAATTGACAAGATTGTGTAGCTATAGAGTTTGAAATCTAATTAAAATGTTGCATCCTTTTATAAATAATTATATTTATAAATTTAATTAGCTCAGAATATTAAATATTAAAAAAGTCAACAGAAATAATAGTGTCATTTAAATTAATTTATATAATAGAATGAAAATAAAATACTAAAAATAATTTACATATAAAATTATTTAAAAAATGATTTATTAATACAATTTAATAAACCTTACAAATTAAATTTAAGTTAAAAAATAAAAACAATTTATAATTGTAACTGCTAAATTTTGTCACCTTAATAAGAGAAAATATTCATAGTGTCTTTACAACTAAAACAAAAGAAATAATAATCTTACTTAAAACATAAGAATGATAGTTTCATTTGACAAAGGACATATGATAATTTTTTATTAATAAAAAAACATCACGTACTCTCATTATATGGATTAGTTAAACATTTTTTTCTTGAATTTAAGATAACTCGCATTTCTTTTTTCTTTACATATAAGTCATTTACTTAAATACAATTCCAACACATAGTAAAAATATTAAAATTTAATTAGAGCAAAGTAGAGAGAGGAGGAGAGAGATAGAGAGGACAAAAGAGAGAAGTAACAGAGGTGAGGAGAATGGAAATGAGTGAGATTGAGTGAGAGGAAGAGAAGAAAACAAAGGGATATTGAAAGAGGATAGATGAAGAGAGATAGATATAAAGCAAAAGAGGGAGAAAGATAGAAGAGGGAGAAAGATAGAGAGAATAAGAAAAGGTGGCAAGAACAAGAAAGGAACATAAAAAGAGAGATGATAGAAAAGAGAGAGGATGCATGAAGGGGGTGCAAGGGTTGGGAGATCGGAAAGGAATGTAGAAAGAAAGATAAAAGGAGAGAGATTAAGAGACATAAATCACACCAAAACTCATGATTCACTTTAACAATTCTATAAAGTACCATTACACAATATTGTTAGTTTTATAAATGAAAGGATAATAAAAAAAAGAGAAAAAGAGTACAGTAAAAAGGGTGGAAAAAGTAGGGAAATTGGAAAAAAATAAAAAGAAAGATAACTAAAACTCACGATTCAATAAACTCTATGAAGTACCCATTAGACTCGTCTCGTATTTTAAACTAAAAATTATTTCAATCCTCTATCATACCGAAGATTTGGCGGGAAGGTGAACAGCCGATAGTTCTGGTCATTTCTAAGCTCACACAAGTCTTGGAATTCACAATCCGGGACAACGTCCGTTGTTTTAAATCAGGTAGCTTCAGACTCTGAAAAATCAATACAAGCTTTACAAACAATAATGAAATAAATTATATCCACAACAGCTCTAGAAACCACAAGCTACTTGGGCTGTATCGTGCCGGACACCTGATAATCCCCACTATATTCAAACAATCTTTCAGTTTCCTCTTTCCCTTGCCCAGGCAGAACCATGGAAATGCCTTCCTCATCTTCACCATACAACTTACGAATCCCTTTTACACCAGTAGGGCCACTTTGTGAGTTGTCTTTAATGGAATGACAGGAGCCCTGCATGTCTACAATGGATTCCAGTTCCTTCACCACTTCCCTCATGGTGGGTCTTTCGGCGCCCGTTTCCTTAAGGCAGGTCAAGGCCAAACCTAAGAACTCCCCAAACCCTGTAAGATTGTCTTGTCTTAATACAGGGTCCATTAACTCCTCTTGCAAGCATGCTATACCCCCATTTTCCAAGGCATTGTTCACCAGTAGACCTATGTATTTCCCTCGTTCAATGGGGAGGCGTGCTGTAATCAGCTCCAGCAAAACAATACCAAAACTGTACACATCGCTTTTTGTACTGAGCTGCTCGGTCCTGTAGTATTCCGGATCCAAGTATCCCTGCACCAAATATAATAACACTATGTGTCAGTGATAGTTTTCAAATTGGCAAGTCCGACTAATGATATTTTAGCCCCTGTTCTGTGGCCCCTGGGAGACAGAGTTGAGTGCTTGTCCTGTTCGCTCTAAGCCACTTGTACTTTCGTAGATCTCTTGACCAATTTTACTCTTTTGTGGATGTTAATAGCCTAGTCATTTGTGAAAATTGCTTCAATTTTTTTTCTTTTCTTCTTGTTTTACTGACTGATTAATGGTTAATTCAGAATTTTAAGGCATTCATACCGGTGTCCCTTTGATTTGACTTGTGACGTGCGTTTTGCTTCCAGCGTCTACACCTTCATCGGCAACCAACTTGGACAGACCAAAATCTGTAACCTTGGCATTTAGATTCTCATCCAGCAAAATGTTACAAGACTTGACATCTCTGTGAATAATGGGTGGATTGGCAAGCTCATGCAGATAGTTCAATCCCTTGGCAGAACCCAGGGCTATTTGTAGCCTTCTTGCCCAGTCCAGCGTAAATTCACCTGACATTGAAAGAATGGATTTTAACACACTTTTAGAGATCTGGACTAAGAACACAAATCTAAAATACATTTTTCTGTTGAAAAGTTTCTCATACAACTAAATTGTGATCTAGAAATCAGTTCTAACAAAATTTCATTGTTCAAAATATAAAAGCAATATATAAAATGATTAAAATGGTATGCAGTGTTGCTCTAATCCTGATGTCGAAAACTTTATAGAACCATGCTCTGATATTCTAACATGGCCTCACAAAAACTATCCTCTTGTATAGCAGGTAAGCTTGACATTCTCTGTATTGACTGTTGAGTGATGCAGAGCATACATTCGAGAAAACCAGATAGAGTTACAAGTATGAGCATGTGGATGTGACATTCAATTAATTTTAGTTTAGTTACAATCAATTCACAAAGAGACCGTTCATCACAAAGAGAGGCGAGTTCACTGACGTCTACTTCAATTAATTGCAAAGTTGAAATTCAAAAACAGTTACAGCAGGGAAAATGAAGGGCTGAGTTTTTCCTACAGTGTGACAGAATGCCACGACTGCCAGTTCTGATGGACTTCAGCAATTTCTGTCAGTTTCCTGTTTTTGCAGAGTTTTCTGTGACATTTGATTGTTTTTCCTTACCTTTTTCCTTTGATTAAGAAGTCCCTAACTGGCTTTTCTTTGTCTTTCAGTCTGCAATACTCTCTGTAGAACAGGTTTACCATTACCTGTGCATGATAAGATCCCAAATAAGGGTTTGCTCTGATGTCAACTTGCCCTTTTATCTTTCATAAAATTTCATAATGCCGGTTGACATCTAATCAATCTAATATATCCTGTTTCCTTATGCTCTTTGAAAACATCAGAAAGCATAGGTTATGTATGAATCGACTAGATGGCAACAAATAACTTATGATGATGATATTACCATAGCTTCATGTATTAACAGAGACTGCTCTCTTTTAAATAGCAACAACAAAGAAAAAATAATTATGTGACAGGGAACAGATTAAATATTTTTAAGAAACTATACAACATGACACTGTATAACTGATCAGTAGACAGAATAGTCATATCATATCAAGAAAGGAACGAGAATATGAAGTGGGTATCTTCATTACTATAATTCAGCATGATATACCTGGTTTCCAAGTGCAGGCCTGACTAAGGTAAGATCTTTGAATACACACAAGATGGGGATCCATGAAGAAATCAAGAAAACTGGAACATATAGGAAAGTGAGAGGGTAGCTGTCGGTTGGCTACAATGGTCAAGACAGCCAACTCACATAACAAAAAAAAAAAATAGTTCATGCTTAAGTACAACATATCATAGGAAAGTTATAGCATTGTTTTACTAGCTGATTTGCCAGAGAATAGCACAGATGATGTTGACAAAAACTATGTTCTGGGTGTTTTATCCATGAGCCATGCCTGATAGTGTGTGCATTGTGATTGCAAAACAAAATAATTATCTTTCCTAATGGGATTATTAGTCCTCTTGAGAATATTTCCCAATGTTGTCGTTTGTCTTTACCAGTCAGCCTGTCATTGTCACTTTTAATGGTTAGTTGTTTTATTTCTAGCCACTAATAAGTCAGAATTAGTTTTCAGAGGTAGCTGTTTTATATTTGGATAATGCTTGTATCATAGCAGGTCTATCTATGGTTTATAGTTTATACTAATGCATAAATAGTGCACAAATGTTTCATTTCATTGAGATATAGAAGTGAATTGTCAAGTTTAGTAAAGTTTTAATTTCTTTTTAATTTTCATGTCTCTCATTTTGGCTACCATTCTCACTTTTCTCTATCATAGAAATTTGGTGCACAGATCTTGATGTGATTAGGCATGGTGCTGAAACTTAACTTTGATTATTTTAAATTCCAGTAGCATCTTTACCTTGTAGCTAGTTGGGATGTAGGCAAAAGCTCAGAAACAGAGAGGAGTGTCTTCAAATTGTCTTTGCAGTCGTGGATCAGGGATGTTTGAAATGGTTGAAGTGGAACCGCTGGGTAATAGGTTTACAGAAATATCCCCTTGTGGTAAAGCTTGAGAGCAATTTTACAGATTTTTAATTTTCTGCAAGAAAGTCGGCTCAGTCAATGGTTTTAATGTCTATCAGCTTTATATAGTAGTCTATTGAAGGTAAAATCCATAGTTTTACTATTATATTGTATTAAGGGTTCTGCTGTGGCCTCTTCGGTTGCTCCATTGCAAGAATGTTATGTATATTTGATTTTTGTACATGATTTTCACACTGCACTAATGCTATTATTTAAGCAAAACAACCCTTTTCTAATTATAGAAATGGGTATAAGGTTTTACCAATGAGATTTTTTCTAAGAGTTCCATTGGGCATATACTCGTATATCAGCATCTGTTCTCCTTCCTCGGTACAGAAACCAATCAGCCCCACCAAGTTTTTATGGTGAACCCTGGACAAGAGCTCAATCTCAGTTTTGAACTCGACTCCACCCTGCAATGACCGCTGGTGAGCTCTTTTTATAGCCACCATTTCACCTTCCGGCAACAGTGCCTTATATACCTGCAAAAATTGAAGGAATGACAAACCTCTTTTCCAGAAAAATTGTTTAAAAACATATGCGTATAGCTTAAACCTATTTCAAACCATAATCAACACACATCAAAATAGCCCACAGAATCACATATATTACAACGGTGTATCTGCAATGTGCATACCCTTCCATATCCTCCTGAGCCAATTTCATTACTCTCAGAGAAATTATTTGTAGCCTTCTTTATTTCAGCAAAAGAAAACCATCTGGCACCTTTCAGTTTAGGGGTGTTTCCACCATCCATGCTACTGGCTCGCCATGAGGCTGCAACAATTAAAATAAAAGCTGAATGTGAAACCAATTGAGCAAATACATTATATATGTTGGCTATAACTACAAGTAATTTTGATCCTCCTTGGCCTACTGATGAGCTGGTGAGTTGAACAAATTTTCAGGAGTTCTAATGGCATGCCAAAGAAAGGAATGAGAATGAAACCCAGTAATTCTTTTTTGAAATTGAACCTGGACATGCTCAAACCTCAACTCAAACACAAACACATTGAAAATTCTCCAGTGGAGGTTACACATTAATCTGTGCCTAATTGCAGGAGGAATCATCTCAACAAAGGTATGTTTACTGAAGAAAATTAAGAGAAAAGTTCAAAAGAATACCGTACCAAAGGGTTTGTGGAGTTCAATGGCCCTCTCCGCTCTTTTCTTTTGCCATAGTGCATAAAGTCCTATTATTATAACCACAAGAGCCAAGCCAAATGCTCCAAAAGTTATTCCGACAATTACCCCTAAACTTAGACCTTTGCTAGATTCTTCAGCCCCTGCAATCGGTCAAACAAGCAATTTGGTCACTTACAGTCTCTTGGTATGGTCTATGAGTGTTTAACCTAGCTTGGAATTCAATTAATTTTTTACCGATGATATATGGAGTTGCTGTAAAGAAATATGGCCCAAATTCCTCTGGAGGTTTATTATCTATTACGCTTAGACTGAAACTAATCTCATTAATCTCTGACCAGGTAAAAAATAACTTAGCATCCACAGGGAAAAACTGCACTGATATAATCAGATAGTCAGCGCTGTCAAAATGCAAGCAACAAAGATGCACTGCACCTACAGCCAACTTGTCCTTAAGACTATCCTCCAAGCTTTTGAATCTCTCTGTGTCTTTCAGATCTGAAAAGGAAAAAGTCCTAAATTTCAATAGGCCCTCATAAGGTTGTTGACACTTGCATGTCTTAGGATTGGGCTTCAAGTTTCCAGAGCATTTTGTGTCCCCACATTGTGCCATATTTGTTTCATAGCTTTTCTCTGGGTCAATGTGCTGGCATGATTTAGTGCTTGAAAGACTTGTTCCTGGGTTACAAGCTGGGTTTCCTGCAATCCTGTAAATTAAAGAGAGGTAATCAGCACAATTTTTCTTGTTTTTTTTTCTCCACGTGAATAGGGAAGAGTCTTTATGTGGTTGTAAGGAAACTCCATAATTGGTGTATCAACAAGAACAAAAGATAGCCCACAGTACTTCAGTGAAACGACATATATCAGGAGGAAATTTATTTCTACCTATATCTTATAAATTCTTGGAGGATGTTAATTAAAATATACCACTCACCATAAAGCAGCTGTATTGCCTTGAACATCAGTTATATCGTTATTTCTAAGGTCTATACATTGCAATTCCTTTGAATTACTGACGTCAATTTTTACTGTTCCATTCAACTGGTTGTTTTTCATTCTCACAGTTTCAAGTGCTGGGAGATTAAAAATTGTTGAAGAAATTTGTCCAGCTATGCTGCAATTATCCATGACTCTGAAACAACCAAACAAATTATTAGACTATTAATCTAGATTTGTTTTGCTTCTAGCCCAAATGAAATTGGAATTTTGAGTAACTTACATGGTGGTCAGTTTTTGTAGGTTGGTTAACCAAGGAGGGAATTTGAGTGAATTGTAGGAATTGTTGCTCAAGTCTCTGGGAATCAAGTAAATTAGAGATGTTGTAATAGTAAAATAATTTCTTAAATACAACTGCCTTAATTATATCAATTATATCACTTACATGTAATAGAGCTTATTTAACGCAGATAAATTTGGAATATCACCATTTAGTCTGTTATTTGATAGATTCCTAAAAGCAATACAATTATCCATTTTAGTATTTTTTCAATCAATAATGATAACCATTTTACAATGATATCAAGAATCTCATTGCCATATGCATGAAAATTAAAAAAGTATATAATTACAATTTTTTTATATAAAAATATTTTGTATTTATTATAAAATATATTATTGAGCTCAACGAAAATTAAATCCTTACAAACTTTGTTAGACTTGCTCCGTTTTAAAATTAAATAAACTCCAATATAAAAATTAAACCTTCGCCCCTACCAAAAATTTATCAATGGAGTGAAAGGAAAATCAATAAAATACTAAAATTAAATGCTTTGTTTTAGGAAATATAACGAAAAAATTATATTTTACCTTTTCAAATAAGCTATTTGATGCTCTGAATCATATAACCCACATCAAAATTCTGTCACAATAAGTGAAGATGTAAAGAAAGGACAAGTCTCTTACAGTTCTTCAAGGTTGGTTAGTTTGTTGACGTTGGGGGGAATTGAACCTGTTAACTGGTTTCTGTCAAGCCTCCTGATTCTCAAACAAACCAAAAAACACACATTAAACAGGCATCCATTAATTTCTAGTCTGTGAAACAGCCATGAAAACCATAAACAGGGCATAGCGTGAAAAAACCAGAGTTAGCTGATACTCACACGACTATCAAACTTTGTACGAGTCCCAGAGTAGGAGGAATTCGTCCATGAAGGTTATTGCTGTCAAATAGTCTGCAGATTATTAAACACCACTTAACACAGTCAATATCTATATCACATGCTCAAGATCATGACATATGAGGACAAGGACCAATATTTCTCACTCACAAATGAATCAGATTCATATTCTCGCTGAAGAGTTCAGGTGGAATGGTGCCTGACAATTTGTTTAGATTGAAATGGCTACAAAAACCATAAACAATAATTTTTAGTTCCTATGACATCAAAACTCATACTAACTAAATTATTGTATCTTATTACTTACAAGTGTTTTGCATTAACAAGTTTGTCTAATCCAGACTGACTGGCATTGGAGACTGGAAGACTCCCAGTAAGTTGATTGTCAGCAAAGTCAAGCCATTCCACATTGGTCAAGTTACCAACAGTTGCAGGAATTGGGCCTGTAAACTTATTCGAATTCAAAGCCCTGACAAAAACAAATATTATATCAGTAAACCTTCATATTTTCGTCTATGCTTTCTAGATTAGATATCCAAAGTATTACTTAATGGCATATATGGAAAAGTGAAGCACAATCTTACAAAACATGGAGTTTAGTCAGCTTCCCCAATTCAATTGGTATTTGTCCATTGAAATTGCATCCAATCACCATCCTGCGGGTAATAGAAATTTATTGGTCATCAAAAAGAGAACTCTGCTTGATTTAATGTTGTTGTGAAACCAAATATAATTTACAGGGCATTGGGCTTGATTGTCTTGAATGTAACTCACAGAACTTCCAAGGAAACCAAGTTTCCTATACTGTTTGGAAGCTTTCCGGTCAAGTCTTTATTGTTGGATAAATCCCTGAAATGTTCATATTAATAAAAGGTCAAGAGGTAAAAACAAATAAAAGTAGAGACCTGTGATAATGACTACTATTGTAATTTACAGTATTCAATGTATTTGGGCTATATTTAACTTACAGAAACTTAAGTGCAATCAGAGAACCAATTTTATATGAGAGAGCTCCCTTAAGCCCCACGCTGGATAATTTTCTGTACATGAACGAATACATATATGATAGCACTGAAAATATGATATACATGCAGGTATGCTTTCCCATTGAAAGCTAAACTTTCTTATATTTTGTGGGGTTAAATAAAAAATGTGTACAAAACAATAGCAATTGATTAAGGAATGAAACTTTGGGAATTTTAGTTTTAAATTTGAATTAGTCAGCATTTATGGAGGTTTTATAGGAACTATTTTGTGAGAAGCAAAAAATAATGGTACATCTGAATTTAGAATATTGTGTAAGAAAATAGGAGCCCCTATTTTTTTAATTTCAAAGAGGATTTTATCATGGGACCCAAAGTTTCCCTCACTTGCTTCCCCAAAATTTCCTGCCACATATCATTTATCTGCAATTCTAAAAAAATTTATGAATAATTTTAAATTTTACTATATAATTATAAGTCTTAAGCATACCCATTATTAAAAAACCCATGAAACCCTATTTATTAAAAACTCCAAAAAAAACCCAACTTAAATATTTTAGAAAACCTCCTTAAATCCACAAACTTATTAAAACTTTTTCCTAAAGAAAAATATACAGCTTACAGGTGCTACAATCCATTTTTCATCAAGGGTATTATAAACTATCTATCTCATATTAACTCACATCTATCTCAATTCATCTCAGAGACTTTCACGTTTCCTATTTTCTTTTTGTGGGCAAATTTTCATCTTCAAAATAGAACACCAAAAACAAATGATAAGTTTACAGAGTTCTTATGTAAACATTAATGGAGATCTTATGGGCTCAGGAATCTTACAATGAAGTTATGCGGCCATCCGTGCAGGCCACCCCAACCCACTGAGAGTCACAAGGGTCTGTGCCACTAGTCCAGCTTGTTGGCACTGAATTTTCCCACAGCAACATCATGACATTCAGGGCAGAAGCTGTATGTAAAACATAATATCCAAACAGTAAGTCTGTGCAGCTTTAAAGGAAGATGACAAATAAAATGATGAATTTTTAAAAAGCAGACCGTCTTCGCTGTTTGTGACGCCTGTAACTCCAAAGCACAGGGAACCCATGCATAGAAGAATTAAACTTAATCTACCAAAATGTCTAGTCCCCATATCCTCTCTCAACTAAGCGTATTCCAGAAATAGTTACAGTTGGATAGTTTTTTCTGGTTAAGATTGAAGAAAACGAACAGCTTGCAACTTCTGAGGCTTACATCAGTAAAGAAATGCCGTACAGCCTCTTGTAAGACTCGACGTGGAGCCCATACATTTTGGAAGTTAATTTGAAAATTCCACGCTGTGTTTTGGAAAACGAGTCGACATTTGTTCTAACTTGTGGAAATAATAAACAGTCCGTCGACTGATGGTCGTGTTATATATGACATCTTTGACCATAGTTAATCAAAGCTCTTCCGCGAGGGACGACAAAACTATGAATGCCCTACTTTGCGTAGTGGATTGCATCTCTTTCACGTCTTGATAGAGATACCACTGTGACGCGAAAGACCCATTTGAATTATGTTCCATTTTGCATAGAAAATTTCTTGACTCCCTCCATGCACAATCATTAGAAAAGTTACAAATCTTTTTGACAACAGAAGAACTTTGTATAACATTATTCTGCAAGAAGCAAACTCAACCATCGATTCCCACTGTCTTTCACTATACTTACTTTTTTTATGTCAGGTTGATTCCAACACTGATATGACAGGAATTAAAATCAATCTAAAAAGAAGCCGTATTTATGTTAGATTCAGAATGGAATATTCATACTCTTCGTTTTCTCCAATTTTAATTAATACTATTGAACTGTAACCATTTCTGGCATGCGTTGAGTTCAAGGAGGATATGGGGACTAGATATTTCGGTGGGTTATATTTGATTCTTCTTTGCTTGAGTTCCCTTTGCTTTGGAGTTACAGGCGTCACAAACAGCGACGACGGTTAGCTCTCTAAAAGTTCATCATTTCCTTTGTCATCTTCCATTAAACCTGCAGAGACTTACTGTTTTGGTATTATTTTTTACATACAGCTTCTGCCCTGAATGTCATGATGTTACTGTGGAAAAGTTCGGTGCCAAGTGCCAACAAGCTGGAATAGTGGCACAGATCCCTGTGACTCTCGGTGGGATAGGGTGACCTGCAAAGATGGCCGCATAACCTCAATGGAAGTCTCCTAAGCCCATAAGATATCCATAACAGTATACATAAGAACTTTGTAAACTTATCATTTGTATTTGGTGATCTATTTTGTAGATAAAAATTTTCCCCCGAAACGAAAATTATAATAATTTTGTATTAAACTCTTTTTTTTAAATATAAACTTTTTTTTATGTTACTTTACAGCCTGAGTTGGCCTAATGGTGGAGAACTTGTACTCTTGAAAGAGAGGTCACAGGTTCAAATCCTGCAGTGGGTAAGGTATGTACACCTCATATTGTGGAGCACGAGTTAGGTGCCTCCCTCAGATTTGGGAGTATGAGGAGTCCCATATATACTGTAAGCTGTCTGTAGACCCAAAAACAGATTGCCTGGTATTCGTGGACTGTAAAATAATTATTATTATTTAAACTTTACTTTTGAAACGGTTATCATTTATTATTTTGGTTAATTTTGATTGTGTAAAAAGGTTTAATTTTTCTTTAACATCTACTAATAGTTTTTTTCTTAAACTAGAAGAATGACTATCATAATCAAGTTTATGTTGATTTTAATACTATTCCATACCACAACCCATACAAAATTATATAAAAACATTTGAAAATTTATCTTATATGGTAGAGATGAATAGTTTTTTTATATATTATTTATTTTAAAAATATTATATTTATTATTAAATTTTTCTAAATTCCTTCATACTACAATTTCCAAATTTTCATTTCTTAATCCATTACTAAATTTTTTAGCATTATATCAAAATAATTTTTAAAGTTTAGCTTTCAATGGGAAAGCATAACTGCCTGTATAGCATATTTTCATTATTTTTTATAAATGTATTCATTAATGCACATAAATTTATCGAGTATGGGGCTTCAAGGAACTCTCTCTCATAAAATTGGTTCTTTGACTGCACTTTGTACTCTGTAAGCTCATCACAAACTAGATACATTGAATCAATGTTACAAGACTCAGACTCGGACCCCAAATTCGCCCAAGACTCGACAAAGACTTGACAAATAGAAAAACCAAGAAATTCAAAGATTTTTAAGGATTTAAAGCTTGTTTCATGCACCCTTTAGTAAATAAACCTTAAATACACAATAACATCATGAAATAGAAACTACTATGATCCTATACACAAACATATATCAATCATATAAGGGTGATCCCACAATAGTGGTTTACAATTTTTGGCCAACCTGGACATTGAAATAATTTTTTTTAACTAAATATTCACATTCGAGCACCTATAGCAGCTAAACCGTGAGGAATTTGAAGATGATGCAAACTAGAGTTTAGTCACATTTTGTCTGTAGATTCTAAAAATATTTTTTTCAAAACTTTTAGAATTAGATTGCACTTCTTTTTCCATCTCCCACGAAAACTATTTTTTTTTCATAAAACAACATTTTAAAAAAGTCACACACACTGTATAATGCATAACTTTTTTTCCATGAAGGATAAAATTCTAATTCTTTCAAATTTATATTCTTAACTCTAATATCTAGTGCTTCCACTTGGTTAGACAATTTTTTATTGAATATTTTTTCTTGAATCAAGTTTCAAAGTCAAACCAATTACAATTCAGACATAGCATGACCGTATAATGCATAATTTTTCTTAAATATTGATATTCATTTTTTTTTGTTTGATTAAGGACTTCAATATTTGGTGCACTCATAATTTTCAAAATTTTTTTTGATAATCTACTATTTTTCCACATGTGCAGATCAAAGACCTTCATTTTCGATGAAAAACCTATGTTTAGGGTGATCCCACAATAGTGGTTTACAATTTTTGGCCAAAATTTGGACGATTTTTATTTTTTTTTTAACTAAATCTTTACATTGAGCATCTATAGTGGTTAAAGCGAGT